>QHKN01000184.1:0-13878 GCA_004366955.1 Fusarium humuli | reverse complement strand
GCTCGACCCTTCGATCCGGCCGGCTGATATCAAGGCCCGTCGCATGCGTTGCTACGGCCACGTTCTTAACCTTGTTGCCCGCGCGTTTCTTTTCGGTAAAGACGCCGAATCTTTCGAGCTAGAGTCAGATATCAACGGCATGAGAGGTCTTCAGGAGCAAGATCTTCGCCATTGGCGTTCGAAGGGCCCAATTGGGAAGCTGCACAATATCGTCAAGTTCATCAGATCCTCACCTCAGCGCAGCGAATATTTCAAGCGCATCGCTCACGAGCAGGAGGACGAAGGGTACCATCTTTGCGAGGAATCAACCGCCGAGCTTGAGGTCATCTTGAATAATGAGACGCGGTGGAATTCTACTTATATGATGATAGAGAGGGCTTTGCGGAAGCAGACTGACATCAGGGCCTACATCTTTGCACTCGAAGGCGAGAAAGACGAAGAAAAACGTATCCCTGCTGATGACATCTTATCCAACGAGGATTGGCGCGTGCTTGGTGAGGTTAACGAGATACTTACGCCTTTATATCATCAGACAATGCGAACCCAAGGCTGGGGTAAAGGCGACAGCCATGGGCGCCTGTGGGAAGTTCTGGTAGGAATGGAATACCTGCTCGAGCATTTTGAAGACTGGAAAGGCTTCTACAATGAGTTCACGACCGAAACAATAAGGGCGAAGAATTTAAATGATCCCGAACTAATTGGAAGAGCGTCTGCGCCTCTGAGGGGGACTAACATCCGGTCGGCCCGTTCCCGCCGTCGCCCTGCTCGCTTCGATGGGGAAGAGGTCTATGTATCCCAACAGCGAAGTCAAGCGCCAACTTTCACGGTAGCTGCCTTGCCGGAGCATTCTCAGGCTGAGTATGCGGCGCTTGACAAGCCACCGGCGTCTAAGATTTCCCAGAAAAGCTCATTACCAGCAGACCACCGAGCATATATTCGGGCATCGATCAACAACGGCTGGAAGAAGCTGGATGAATACTACAGCAAGCTCGGAGAATCTCCCTTGTTTGCGGCAGCAGTCATCCTTCATCCGAGATTCGGCATCAGCTGGTTGGAGGCTACTTGGGCCACTGAGGAGCAATTGGCCTGGGTTCGGGATGCGAAGGCGGGCATAAAGGACTACTTCGCGCGGTGGTATCAATCGAACCAGCGGACGGACGACTTACAGTCGAAGTCTGCTTCATCATTAACGAACAGGGGTAAAGAGGATGATCACTACACGCAATGGATCAACAGCAGAACGAAAAAGGCATTTGCAACGAGCAGCAGTGTTAGCGAGATGGACAAATACCTCCGTCTTGAGCCACAAGATACGCAAGAGCCAATCCAATGGTGGAGGGACCACAAACCTTCATTCCCGGTGCTAAGCAGCTTTGCCTTGGATGTCTTTGCCATTCCGGCTATGGCAACCGACTGCGAGAGGCAGTTCAGCCTAGCCAAGCTGACACTAACATCGCAAAGGCTCGCAATGGGTGCCGACACGCTGGAGGGAGTTCATTGCCTGAGGAACTGGGTCCGACACGGCGGGGTAAAGCTGGGCAGTTGGGTCGGTAATTGAGGCTTTGGATCCGGCGTAATACCTTCACATACTCAATATATAGGCCTCCCATACAATTGATTGAGACGAGCCAATCAAATCAAACAAATCAACTTTTACCTCAAAGTTGATTTGATTGATTTATGATGAGCGCTGGCTTGACTTGAGCAAAGGTATCGAGGCCCTCGAAAATAACATACGCTGATCTATTGTTGGCAGACTGCGAGTCGAAAGTAGTGCGGTAAGTCCAAGCCGTCTCTCCAACCCACTCAACTTCGAGCTCATCCATATTGAGGAATGGGTCAGGAATGCTGGAGAGCTCATTGATCAGCACCTGGAAAAGTGTAGAACGTTGTATACTAACATTCCGTTATCAATCAAGTCGATATGGGCAACAGTTGGCACTCTGGCCACAGGTTTCCAAGCATCATGGCCATCTGTTGCTTTCTTGAATGACCATCCCTTCTCAAGCAGAGTTCTTTGTGCAATGGGAGGCATCATGATCAAGGCAGTTAATATTGCTGGCTAGATTCGTTTGTTGATAGCGACCAGTGCCAAAGATATATAAATGATCCTCGGTATTCTAATCGTGACAATGAGTTTGGATGCTGGGAACGATGATAACTTTTAATGACTTTGTTGGTGAACAACTTATAATACGTTGCATGTTTGACTTAAGTCATGGGTATGTTCGCATCTGACCGGTGCTACCAATCTCCGTGCTAGTTTCCGAATTTCGATCCGGGACGTGGGTATTTGTGAGCCGCGGAACAAGCTCGTCCGTCGCCGTTTCAGGCCTACTCACGCCATTATGGCAGGCTATAGAGGTGACTGTTGCAAAACCCCTGAAATCACTGCAAGTGTGCTAAATTGGGTTAGCGGCATGGTCACTTCGCCCCGCAGTACATTGCACTCTGTACCTCAGCTTGAATTTCTCGATTTTTAGCGTCGCGGCAAGATCCTGTCATAGCCACGAGGCCGCACCGAACCAGCAGAATGCATTTTAATTAATTTGAAGCAAGATGCGGTCTCATGCAGGTATGACATGCACGGATGGGCAGCTCAAGATTAAATGAACGCCTGGTTTTCTATCCACAGGAGCGACGAGAGTCGGTCTCTTATAATTACGTATGCTCAGTCTGCTGATCTTCTAGACAGCATTCTGCCTGTGTTTTGGGGTTCATTCCAACCATGAAGTTATTCACGGCGGTCGTGATCCTTGCCCTCGACGTGCAAGAACAATATCGCCCTTCTCCGTGGTGTATGAAGTCGCTAAGCTCTTTTGAGTAGGCGGTTACTGCGTTAAACGACTGCTGACCAGAAACGGAATTGCCGCGTTAGCCACCATGGGCTGTTATGTATATTGCGCAGTAGTACTGAGTGAGACATATATATTTATTAAACTTGATTGTTGCTTATTGAAATGAAAGTTTTCTCGGGTTTATATCTCTAGATGATTTCATCTCGGACTTTGAACTCTAATTCTAGGACTTTCAGACTAAAGTCTGAATCCTGAAGGGAAGGGGGATTCCCGGGTTTTCCACCATGGGCTCACCAGGCTGCTTTTTATTGCGAGTGGAAGAGGAATGGCCAGTCAGACTTTCGCGATGTCTGAAACAGGATGAGCTGTAATCATGGAGTACAAATCAAAGCTTAGGCGGCGAGTTTATTTACAAAAATTCGACTCAGATTGTGTTCATGATAATATGTAGGTGTTTGCGCTATGGCGCTTGTCCACCAGTGTCGCATTAGGTGTGTGCTTTGAGGGACAGAAGATCAGGCCATTAATAACGAGTAGCAGTCGTAGGTTGATTAATCATTATCGAGACTTTCTCGTGTAGAGTATTTCCATTCCGCAGATTTACTTAAACCATACTGCCAGATTGCTGACATAGTCGTTTCGTGAAGCCGTGAAGATCATGCCTACTCTGCGACAACCATTCATCTGATGTGTTAATAGGCAAGTTCGACCAGCTGGAGAGCTAGAGGCTACAGCGCGAGCCCGCAGCTAGTCCGCAGTACATTTTCCCGACGACCCCAATGTACTCAGATGACTAAGAAGTAAAGCCCCTAAACCCAAATGGAAATGACCAGGAGTTTTGCAACAGTCCCCCCTATCGCCCACCGTACGCCATGCCCCACAGAACAACTTACGCCAACAGTTAGCACTATCATATTTAGACACTCCACTCTCAGAGTTCCAAAATAGGCTAAGACTACCCTCGCTTTTGCCCCACAAACCCTTCCTCTCCCGCTCTTTCAATTTCTGGCTATATCCTTATGGCTCTGCCTTTATAATCTAAATCAATATGAATATTACGTACCCCCCTCTCTTAAGGAATTCTTTCCGGATTTTGGACGTCAGCCTAAACGGAGAGCATTCTGAACCTATCTGCAACTTCAGGGTCGTGCCTCTAGAAAACCCCCCAGAATACACCGCTATTTCCTACTGCTGGGACAATTCAACAGACATAGCGAGGATTAAGTTCCAAAATGGCGACTCCCTCCCTCTTAGCCAGACGCTGCTCGATCTTTTCAACTCTTTAAAGAAGAAATCCTCAAAGTTCACTGTATGGATCGATGCCATTTGCATCAACCAGGAAGACACAACAGAGAAGGAATTCCAGGTTCCCCTCATGGGAAAGATTTACTCTCGCTCTACGGAAGTCTTGGTTTGGCTGGGCAACAGTGATAATATTGCTAAAAATGCATTCCGTTTCATGAAACGAGAAGAAAAGGACTTCGAGACTAGACCAGAACCTTTGGTCAGATTAAGCTCTTATTATGATAAATTCCAGAGCTTATACCGCAAGGTCTCAGGAACCTATCGGCAGGAAAGTGATCAGTTTGGCCTGGAGAACATGCTTCTTCTCCTCCAACGCCCGTGGTTCCAAAGGGTGTGGGTTATTCAGGAAATTGCTTCCGGGAGGAACATCCAGGTGGTTTGTGGTGAGGACTGCGTAAATCTAGGCCGCTTTTCAGATGGTGTTTCTGCTATTTGGAACTCATTTATTGGCTTGGGCCGCTATTCGTACGATCATCCAGCCATCCTTGGATTCTGGTGTGTGACCAGGATGCTTAGTATACGAGAAGAATACCAGAAGAAGGTTCATGAGGGTGAAAGTGGAGTATGCTACGAGACTCTTCTTCAGGCGGCATATCATTGCCAGGCCACAAGGACCTGTGACAAAGTCTTTGCTTTTCACGGTATTGCAGATACCCGACCAGTACCGAAAGCGAATTACAGAATCACTGAAGAACAAGTCTTCGTGGAAACAGCCGAAGCACTCCTTTGTAATGGAGACTCCCTTGATCTTCTAACCCTTTCCTGGATGGGATATATGCGGCAACATTCCAGCATACCGACTTGGGCCCCAGATCTTCGATGCCATGCCTACGATGAGCCACTTGTTCTTTGTAATAGCGCAGGCTGGGATGCAGGCGGACGCTTGAACACGTCACCAAAGATCGATACTGAATCTCCACGTCGGCTTCGACTTCAAGTCAAGCTCATCGACAAAATAGACGTTATCTGCCCTCCGTTCGCTTCTTGCATTGTAGAGCAGCAGCGAGCAGCAATTAACTCTGTGTTGGCCCTTAGATCACGATTAACAGGCGACCTTTCCAGGGAAGCGTGGATGGACGGATTAGCTGAGTCTCTGATTATGGGTCTCGATATCGACGACAACCCACTGAGAGTCGGTATGCCAGGATGGGATGAACACCGTCGGCATTTTGATGAGTGGCTCCAGTGGGTACAGTCGAGCTCGCGACAAAAAGATCTTCAGAAAATTGAGTCCAATATGTACCACCGCATAATCAGGCCCCGTATAGACACAATGAAGGCATTCGCCACCAGCCGAGGTTTCTTTGGTATTGGACCAGAACCTAGCATGGAAGGAGATGTTGTGTTCATAGTTCCGGGCTGTCGAATACCGCTTTTACTGCGGCCTGACCCATTAACAGCTGATGAAGAGATGAGATCTCCTTTAGTGCAGACATGGACTCTTGTTAGCTGGTGTTATGTCGATGGGTTAATGTTTGGCGAGGCTATGGACTTAGATAAACCTGTTGAAGAAATACTACTGCGGTAAATATATATGTCAACGATATAAAGATATTAAAGAGAAGATTTATAGTTTTTCAAAGAAAAATATAAGTGATATAAAAGAAATTCTCTTTATATCTCTTGTACCACGCTCTCTTTCGCGATAGGCCTGCTGTCTACCGTCTTTCGTGCAACTTGGCCATCTCAATTCTCAGTCAATTGGTAGGCAATGCCGTGCTTTCCTACTTTCTCGGTGCAGACCTCGAGACGGCTGGTTACACTGGAACGATCGAGCAGGCCAACATCACACTGCTCAACTGTTACCAACAATTCATCTGGGCCATTCTCGACGCTTGCCTCGTCGACAAGATCGGACATAGTCCTCTTCTCTTGTTCTCCTTCTCTGCACGTACCGTTGTCTGGCCGGGAATGACCATTGCCTCGTCCGAATTCGCCAAGTCCTATGTGGGTACTGATGGGGATGGAAAGGCAGTCTACTCCAACGCTACAGTATCCAAAGCCGCTTTATCAATGGTTTTCATCTTTGGAGCCATCTTCTCGTTTGATATTATGCCCCTCCAGACTCTTCACCCTGTTGAAGTTCTTTCTTTCGAGATGCGCGCCAAGGGAATGGCCTTTTCCAACCTTGCTGTCAACGCTGTCGGCCTACTGAACCAATTTTCTTGGCCTGTTGCCAGGAAGGAAATTGGTTGGAAGACATATAGTATTTTCTACTATATGGGATCGCATCCAAGTTGCTCTGATCTTTGTCTTTATTTCTGAGACCAAAGGCCGAGCTGAAAGTCATCCATACTACCACTTTTTGCTTCATTTGGCCAATCGTGTCTGTAGCTTGAGGATTGATGAGATGTCTTGGACGTAAGAATTTCTGGGGATTCTGGTAACCGGCCTTTTTGTTTCAATAGTGTAGCGCGCTTTCAATCTTGATATATGATCTGACCAGGAAAACTCATTGTCGAAAAGATCGGAATTTGCACTGCATGTACAACTTACTGCTCTCGGGTAAGTGGAGAGAGCCCATGATGCAAATCGTAACCGAGGCTATAAGCAGCTGCCTAGTCCCAATCCAGCCACGGATGCTCTTATGCCGCTCCTGTTCAGGCTAGCAGCTGTCCCCCCTTAAACTCAGTCGATGTTGGAGTGCAGTTGTTTCCCCAGATTTTCAGAATCATCCCAGGTACGGAGCAACTGTGCTCCGCATTTGTACCACGTGTGTGTAATGAGATTGGACCACGCTGGTAGGACATGCAATCTTGCCACTCCACGACTGATATTTGCCATCTCCTCACGTCTGGGCTGGTAGCTTAACCTTCACCTTTGTTCCATCGAATTTGTTCAAGTAAAAGGCCCAGCGCTGCCCCGCATTTGAGCTCAACATGTTCTGTACCTGTGAGTTTGGTTGTCTTTGATCATGATCCTCTGACTGACTATCGTGTTTCACAAGTCCAGGGCACCACTGAACCCTTGGACTCGGGTACACTTAAAGAGTCAAAGCCCACGCGAGGTCTGCACGCATGCGGCAACTGTAAGCGGCGAAAGATACGCTGCGACGGCCGAAAACCTTGTAACCAAGGCAATTGATAGGGACGCACCAAGAATCGATAGGGGCGCATCGTCCTTAAGGACGCTCCAGCTTTGCAGCCTCTGATTCGTCAGTCACTTTTTTGTTAGTGCAGGCAGGATTCTGCCAACGCTCCCGAAGTACCCGACCTTAGTTCTCTTTAATCTAAATGAGCAGATGATCGAACATCAGTCTCTCAACCATCAATCATTAGGTCTCTCGTCATACTCCAATCGGAGTCACCTCCTAGCTCAGGAGCGATTCAAGAAGTCACGCTCGAAGCTCCAGTCCTAGCTGCGAATCACGTTCTCGAAAACGACACCGGCGTCAGGCGCGCCGCCGGTCGGCTGTTCTCAGAGAGGGGAGAACGACAGGAGTACGTGCTAGTGGGCGGAAGACGCAGCCGGGTGTTCGGAGACAAAGAAGTCAATGGGAGCTGCGGAACAGCGACGAAGAGATTCTTCCTTCAACCACGGTAAGAGAAAAAGTAGATAGTTGCCCTAAACGGAATGATTCTAATTCTGTGGAGTAAATCATACCTAGCGTATTGGCACATTTGCGCAATCCATTCTTAGAGAATATCAACGATGTTGTTGCTTCTGGGCTAGGAAGTACTGTTGGAATAATTGGGAGCTTCCACCTGACTTCAGGATCACACTTAAAAGTCCTAGATGGAGTCACATAGGATATAAACCCCTAGAGAGATCTCACCGTGTTAATAAGAATAATCACCTTAATTTTACTAAGCACACCCAACATCTCTGCGCAATTCAACAACAAGAGCTACGGTTGTTAAGAGAGCTGGCTTCACCGCCTTCATGGTGAAATATTTATGGGCCTTGAAAAGTTGGGCCAATCGGATGTTATAAAAGCTGGAGCGTCCCTAAGGACGATGCGCCCCTATCAATTCTTGATGCGTCCCTATCAATTGCCTATATTATATTCAAGGTAGATTCATCAATATATAAGCAAGTAACCTGTCCCGTTGCAAGCAGCGACTTATCTGCAGTCCGCACAAGCGAGAATCAAGGACATATCTGAAATACTTGGGCGAAGAGGATCGAGCAATCAATATTAGATAGGGCGACAATGTCGCATGGCTGTTCAGCTTGCGTTCGCTGCTTTGCGTTATTTCAAGCCTCTTGTGGCTGTGTGGCTTGGACCCATGAAGTTCAAGCTAGTGCAGTACAGTAAAAGCAAAGGCCACCCACTATGTGATACACCGTGTGATGGCCCAATACGGAAGGAAGAGTGGTCTGTGCTTTTGTAGGGTCTGGCCGAGCCCAGCCAGTAAGTCTTTTCTTCCGTCTCTCGACGAATCCTCCAGGCGCAGCCACCTTGCGGTCCCTTAAGGAACCTTTCGGAACTTACTTCGTAGTTCCTCCAGGCACAAGGAAATCATCATCGGACACTATTGTGCGACGACATAGAACCTCTACTTCCAGACTCAGTCATGCTAGGTGTATGATGCTCACGCTGCTGCAAGCGCGATATAGAATTGACGTCTTTGGAGCCCGGTAAGCTGATTGCGTCGTAGTCCAGATAGGCGTACGCACGCTGTCCTTCAATGACTTCCTCGACATCCCTTGGACTGCGAGATCGACGAAGGGCGATGGAGTTGGTGCAGGTGTTGCTGGCGTGGCTGAGGCCATTGGCGGGATAGGTTGTGTTGCCGGAGGATAAGCCTGGGATGAATTTGCGGAAGATTGGACGGAGAAGAGCGAGGCAGCCTTGGGGTGTTAGCAGGGAGGGGGTATAGGAGGGGAAGGGACGTACTGGTGAAGACGGCGAGGTGGATTTCGACGTTTGCCCAGACCATTGCGAGGGAGAAGTTGTAGGGGAATTCTCGTGAGTTGGCGGTGTACCGTTGCGCTTCGACGATCTGAAAGATGGAAGCAACACCGACTCTGATGAAGTGTAAGCGAGTGACGATGACTTGATGGTGAAAACTTACAGTGAACCAAGACTGAAGATACCAATAACGGCAATCTTTTGCCCAAATATTAATTTCATCCTCACGACTTCAAACATCGGTAAAGCAAGAATGATGAAATCCATCAAACAATGCGTCAAGTCGGTCCCAAGATAATATCGTCCAATGTTGTTCATGCATTTTCCATCAATGGACTTATCCCAATATGCCTGCACAGGCATACAATGGAAAATCGTCATGAAAGTCCGTATGGTGATCCAACATCCACAGCATACCATCAAGATAATGATAGGTACACGTATGGATGAGAATTGAAAGATGCGACGATAAAACGTGAGCACGGCCATCTTGCTGAGAAAGATAGACCATGAGTAAAGAATCTCGCTTGCGAAAAGAATCTCATGCGACTTTTCAAGAATGTAATCGATTTTCTCTTCTGAGAAATGACCGATCTTGCGACCCATGTAATAACACACAGTCCCTTGGGATGTTAATTAATTAAAGGGAACAATGGAGGGCGTCACTCACACACGACGAGGAGAATTGCATAACCAAGAGCCACAAACGACACGACAATAAGCATTTATTTTTTGATTTGAGGCACAGATTGAGCGTACCCAAGCTGCGATTGACAAGGCATCGTCATAGCCAACGCCCATCTTAGTCATGCGCCTCGCCTTGATTCTAAGAATCAACGCGAGTGCACTCGCAGGGACGGGGATGATTATGGCGGCCCAGACATGGGGAACCCGGCCCGTCATGATTGTGGGAGCAACGAGTTGAAGCTGCTACGAGAGGGCATTGAATTGCGGGTGAAGAAATGAAATGAAGGTGAGAACTGGGGGAAAAGGAAAAAAGAGGGGCGACTGGGTCAGCCTTTATGCCGAAGGGAAGGCTAAGAGATACGGGCGGTAGCTTTAGCTAATAGGTACTGTACTGTTACTGTACTTGGGGGGGTAGAAGGAAGTGAGTGTCGCAGGGGCCAAGCATTAGCATTGCCACGACGTTTACAGGCTAGGGGTATCACCAGGCGAATGTGCAAGACCAACGAATGAAAAGCAAAGCTCACGCGACACGCAACGCTGATCAAGTGACCCTAGATAAGGGTTCATTGGCTAAAGAGATAAACAAAGCTGAAAACACAGTCGTTATCTTGGGGAGAGATAGGCGTTTTTTTTTGGTTGACACCTTCTGTCGCAGGGTAGGCATTAGTAATCTAGCTATATGCTTTAAGTAACTATGCAGGATGGAATACCCCGCACAAGAGAACAACTTAAGACATCAATCAACACATTTGCTGCTGCTCATCATATTCACTCTAACCCTTTAAGCACGCTCAGTGCGACACCTTCTTTAATGAGATTAGTCTGTATGTCGGTAAGATGTTCTTTAAGCCTTCTTTTTGCTCTTTTGATGTTTTTGATGCTTTATTCGAGGGGAGAGATGGAATTCTTGGGGGAATTGAATTCTGGTACACGTCATAGGGGCTTGGCTGGACTTGGCTGGACTGATATTGCTAATTAGTGGATTCTACCCCAGACTTTTGGCGAGTCAGGTCCACTTGGCTTTTGGTCCACCAACGTTAGCCATTTAGATCTGTCGTTGAGGCTTTATCTACTGCTTCTTGGTGCTTATCAATTGAAAGACAGGCTGGGTGAAGGAAGTGGTGTGCATCATCAATAAATTGCCAACAGTCTCGTGAAGCAGGCTGTGAGCAGATGACACATTTTTTAATAAATTGTTTGCTTGCTTGCTTGCTTGCATTGATGAAGAAATCAAGATGCGCTGGCTTGGACCGTGCTGAGGCTTGAAGCAAACTGGTTCATTGGTACATCGACGCCATGGAATTTACCGCGATAACCAGTAAATTTAATCGGCGCCAATTTTATTGGTCATTAATCTGTCTCTTATAAGTTATAGCTAGCAATTAATTCCGGACGGTCCATGATATCCTGGCAACTATTCCAAATCCTCCTTCTATTTCTCGACCCAGGTAACACTCCCCACTGTCTCGTAAGCTTCGAGGCAGAGAAGACGGCGATTATACACTTCGCCCGGAAAGCATACAAGTCCGACTCAGAGCCTTTTGCGATCAGAGGACAGCTTGTTCGGCCCAAGACCCAGGTCAAGGTCCTCGGGATGATTATGGATGCTGGCCTCAAATACAAAGAGCACATTGCACGGGCAGCGACCAAAGGTTTGAAGGCTGTAATGGAGCTGCAGAGGCTTAGGGGTCTTACCCCAAGGACAGCGAGACAGCTATTCGCAGCCACGGTGGCCCCAGGTGTGGATTACGCCTCAAATGTATGGATGCACGCATGCAGGTATAGAAGAGCCAGCCCTATCAATCGGGTTCAGAGGATCGGAGCAAATGCAATCGTGGGGACGTTCCTCACAGTGGCAACAAGCGTAGCAGAAGCAGAGGCGCATATCGCCAGCGCACATGAACGGTTCTGGAGACGGGCAATCAAGATGTGGACTGATCTACATACCCTTCCGACAACCAACCCTCTCCGAAGCTCTACATCTCGCATTCGAAAGTTTAGAAGATATAATCGCTCGCCATTCTATGAGGTAGCAGTGGCACTCAATGAGATCCAGATGGAAGAACTAGAAACGATTCACCCTTTCACGTTGGCACCCTGGGTAGAACGGGTGCAAACTATAGTGGATAATGGGGATGGTTTAGGGACAACGCAAGCAGATCTAGGATGGGCGGTACGTGCTGCAGTGAGCAGTTCGGCGCGGAATGGGGTAGTCGGAGTCGGCGGGGTCATCAAAATCCCTGCCTCGGTGCGAGGCGAACCGAAGCTTGAGCGCTTTTCCTTCACGCTCGGCATGAGGACGGAGCAGAACCCATTTTCCGGAGAACTAGCAGCGATGGCTTACGCGTTGAGACACTTACCCGACCTTGAGTATCGAAGCGTGGCACTGTTGGCGAGCAACAAAGCCGCCGTGCTCACGGTCCGAAACCCTCGCCAGCAGTCCGGTCAAGAGTATGTTGGATGCATATATGATTCCATCAATGTATTGAAGGTCAAAGGAAACGTGGTGGCTGTCGTATGGATGCCCATCAGTGCTGAACACAGGCTCCTGAAAATGGCTAAGAAAGAGGCGCGAAGTGCGAGCCAAGACGGTGCCGTCCCGGCTCGGAAGTTTCCCCGAATGCGATCGACGACCCTGAACATAGCCCGATCGAGTCAGCGTGCAAGCAGAAGGCTACCAGACAATGTTGGGAAATTTTCGAAGAAGGTTGATGCTGCGCTCCCGGGCAAGCACACTCGATTGCTCTACGATGGCTTGTCACGGAGGGAAGCCAGCGTGCTAGCACAGCTTAGGACAGGCATGGCCAGATTAAATGGATACCTCTTCCGGATCAGCGTAGCAGCGTCACAGCAATGCGCATGCGGACAAGCGATAGAGACAGTAGAGCACTTTCTCTTTCGATGCAGGAAATGGACAGCGCACAGGACTGAGATGCTGCAGTGCACCGAGACATTGAGAGGGAACCTCTCGTTCTACCTAGGAGGAAAGTCACCATCAGATGACGCCAAGTGGACGCCAAACATGCAGGCAGTCCACACAACTATACGATTTGCAATAGCCACAGGACGACTCGACACACAACATTGAAGCCAGATTGCAAGAACCACATCTACCTACTCTTACTAACCCACTCACACCCTATACTAATCACCCTGTGCCACAGAGGCGGATGCCGCTTCAGCCGCCGTAGATAGGACGCTGGACACTTGAAGAACAGCCTTCAAGCTAGTTCGCCGGTAATGCTACTAAAACATGGGAGAAGCAAGGCACAGCAGAACAGAAAGGAAAAGAGTAATCAAGGAGCAGGCGCTGCATGGGCTTGAGGACACGAATTTCAGATTGATGGTGTAAAACCAAGGTTTGTCAGATATCAAGGTGAATCGTGTATATTTCTTGATCCTGTCGCAATCGAAGGACCTTTGAGACCTTATATCTTCGACTGGTTCCTTCTAGGACTTTAAGTCCTAGAAAGTCCTAGATGAAAGTCTTACGGTCTAAGTTTAGGACTTCAAACTTTAATCCTGAACCTTACTTGGGTAGGGCCTAGAGATCGGCCCCCCGTGCTTGAGACACGGATACCGAAGGTAGTAACGAAAGCACGGGGGGTGCACTGACAGGGAAAAGGGGCTGCTGACAGGGAAAAAATTTAGGTACCTCAATTTGGTTGCAAAACCCGCCAAATTTTTGTAGCTTCTTTATATGCATGTCCCTGTTTCCTACACCTATGATGCCTACAATTATTTATCTACCGCAACACCACAGCCTCTATTGACATCACCACCTCAACAACAAATATTAAATCAATCACAACTATTGCAATAGTACTTCAATTAATAAAAAAAATATGACATCTGAAAGCCCAGAGCTTGCTCCATTAGCACAACAAATATATATCAATCCTGAGACTGGTTTACCACGAATTTCCCGCTTCACGGACTATAATATTGAAGAACGCACCATCGCAGCAAAGGCATTATATCTAGAGGGCTTTTATCCCTCTATGGGAGCCGCTGCACAAGCATGGAAAGTCAACTATAAGAGACTTCGCAGTAGGATCAACGGCCATCATCCTGTAAGAGATAACGGCGGCAACAGGACGTTATTCAGCAAGGAAGAAGAGAAAGCTATACTCGCCTGGTGTTGGAGGAGAGTAACACAGGGGCATCACATACAACAACGCACACTTCGTCAGTATGCGAATTCCCTGCTTAAGGCTACACATCGTGAGCCTC
>QHKN01000183.1:0-145371 GCA_004366955.1 Fusarium humuli | reverse complement strand
GGTATGGTCGTATGTGCTTGAGCGAGCCGCAGATTGGGCATAAGTATGTTGTTGTCGTTGTCGTTGAAGTTACAGCTGTTGTGGTGATCTAGTCAGCTTGTGAGTCAGCCATCGCCAAGATTAACGAAAATTATATCCTGAATTTTTCGCAACATGATAGTACCTGAGATGAGGCTTTGTAATCGACGACAGAAAGCATTGGAAACATGGGCGTTGGAGCGCACGACAAATGGACATACCATTGGGCCGTGTTCTGAGTCAAATCGCCTAAACTCACACCCAAACAAACTTCAGCGTGAACGCATTTGGTCACAAGGAATGAATTAAGTTAAGAAAAGCCTGCCCATTAAGAAATTTGCCACAATAATACACAAATGGCTTTAATTGCGCTCTAACGTTCGTTCTTCAATCCAGATCCGTGCTGTCAAGCCTACCCTACGATGCTCGACCGGAGACAATTTCAGAGGTGCTCGACATAGTGGCTTGTGCGTCACACTACCATCATCCAATTACCTTGCGGGTTTAGCTCAGTTGGGAGAGCGTCAGACTGAAGTCCACTTCAATCATATGATATCTGAAGGTCGTGTGTTCGATCCACACAAACCGCAAAGCCTTTCTTTTTGCGTTTTCTGAGTCGATCTTACGATGAACGGGGAACGAGTCAATCGAACACGATATTCCTTTCCTTGGAAGTTCTGTTTCGCATCTTTTTGAAATTGATCTCAGCGAAGGGTCCAGTGCAATTACTGGAATAGAGGCATTGTGTCGAGTGTCTGCTCCGAAGTCTCGAGCTCTTTTGTCTTGCTGACAAAATAGAACAATGGATTGTGCAATAATTTTGCTTCGTACTACGCATCCTATCGCCAGATGAATCTAGCAGACCGGAGTAGCTTTCCACGTGTCGTATGGAATAAAGGCATTCATCGATAAATCTGAGAGCCTGGCGAAAGTACAACGTGCCATAAGTCTGCCATATAGTTATGGTAGCCCTTGAACAATGCGAGTTCTGGGACAAAGGCATTGTTCCTAATGTCTGTGTCAATGCCTCAAAGCCTCCCGTCTTGGTGGCATAAAGGAAGAAAGGAAATCGTTCAGCATTAGTGTTTCTATCATGTATTTTAATTTGCCAACCGATCGTCTAGCAACGTAGAGCCTCCCAGTGTACCAGTAGACGGTGCGTATTCAGCAGGCTCTACAGACTCTGCTTCGTGGCATACATGTCTTCCCCAATCGTCGCAGTGGTGGTTCCTAAGGAAGCAAGATGCATAGGAGGAACTTAATGAAAACTTTGTACTAGTTTAGAGCATAAAGGGTTCGTGTTCGCCGATTTAAGTCATAGTACTGGGAATATAACTTTGTTACGATAAACCTTAACTCGAGAGTGCCCACCGGCGTACGAGGCCTATCGCGATGTTGGCACATAGCTATTGCGTCAAGTTCAAACACAACGACAGATGTCCCCTCAAAGTAACCAAGTGTTCGGAACACCTCTGGCACGTTCAAGTACGAGCATTATTCTTGCAACCCACGTTAGGGGGCTTGTTTGCGAAAATCCAAGCTGCTCGCTGAAGCTAAAGGGCTGCCTGGCGAAAAAGGCTCCTCTATTCCTGCGAACACTCTGAGCTTTCTGGCACTCTCGCAGACTGATCCCTTAGCTTTGGCACTCCAGAGATCACTTCAAACATGATCACAACAGTGCCCGAGCCGTTTATATTTCCCTCCTGTCCCCGCCCTCCCTTTCTCAACCTCTTCTTCTCTGCGCCTCATCGTCACCATTTCCTTTTCAGGAGATCGCATCATCACAGAACCTCGAACATCATCTCACCCCTTCCTTCGATCATATCCTCTTCTCCGATCATCCCACCTCTTAGTATCATATCATCTTCGACCAATTATCCATCTGCCGGAATGGCTACCGCCCCCAACGCGACGGCCGACAACCCGTTCGCCATCCTTTCAGCCACCACCGACAATTCTCTTCCCACTATCGTGCCGTCTACCATCATGGCCAACAAATCACCTCCCACTGTCGACGCCCCTACCGCCAAGAAGTCAGACAAGTTTGTCTGCTTCCCCTTCTTACCTCCCGAAATAAGGCTGAATGTATGGGAGATGGTCGCACCTACGCAACACGACGCCCTCATGGGCTGTCGCATTACTTCAGACGGAGAAGACAGTGGTACCATAAACCACGGAAAAGTATTCTCTCCACTCTTACACCCTGATGCTCTTGCCGGGCGGGAGTCTTGTACCGAGGCGTCAAAGACATGGCGTCAAGCCAGAATTGCGACCCTCTTTATGCCTTTACGCCACCACTCAACCTCAGCCCTCGACCACTTGAGTGTGAACATCGACGCAATCGCCACGTTGTGGCCGGAACCCAGGATGTTAGATGTGTTGTTCTTAGGCCTCCAGATGAGGGAAACCTATCTCCGTCTTGACCCGATTAAGACATTCTTCGTCGGGGTCACAGCCATCGTGTGTGATCCGACAATTAGCCCGGAAGCCTACGACGAACTGGGTGAGATGCGATTCAAAACGTTTGAGCTCGACGACCCAGCTCTGCTCAATCTCTTGAACAAGTGCAATGAACCACGAAAGGTCCATGCATCCAACGAATGTTTTATTGCAACACTTCAACATTCCTGGCAGACAGATGAACGCAACCAAGATCTGCGAGAAACTTGGGCAAATCTCGCCAACTCTCATAACAGCGAAATTGCACCTGTTATGAAGCCAGTGGCCATCGCGGTCAATTCGATGGAACAAATCGAGCTGCGTTCTGCCATCGATTTTCGAACGCACCTGCGGCAATCGAAGGTGTCGTACTCCAGAGAGACGGAATGCCTACTGGAGGCTGACTTCATGGTCCCTCCGCATTTGCGCGCGCGAATGCTGCGCGCAAACCGCTGCCGCCGATGCTGGCCAGCTCTTCTTTGAATCAATTATTGGACGGATGCAGCGCCTTGAGAGCACGAGAATGTTGAGACGGATGATACAATGGACACCGCACGTTTGGAACTGTTGCGAAGAAGATATTGAGCCAATTTGGCTGAACAGAGAGAGTATTGATAGGTTATGTTTTCTTTTTTCCTATGTTGCAGATAAGAGATGTTTTTAGTACCGATACGGCGATACCAGTATACCCACGAGCGCAGATGTGAGAAAGATAGCCTGGAAACTTGACGTTACTTGTTGTAGATGGATAGATACATAGATAGAAATAGGCAACAGGCTCCGCATTTGTTGCGAACACTATAAACTTTCTGGCACTCTTGTAGACGGGCCTTTTGACTTTGGCACTCCGGAGTACACTCTAAATAAATACGACCACTGTAGTGCCTTGACCGTTTATACTTCTCTCTCCTTTGTGCATCTCTCTTTCTTGCACTCTCCTTTTCTACACACCCTCAACTTTCATCATCAACATCCTTTCGCACTTTGACAGCAGCGTATTGATCACCACTTTTGCACCTCATCTTATACATTCATTCTCACCTTGTCATTTCTTTTCATCTCATCCCTTCTGCGGTAACTAACACGATGGCAACTCAAGCCCCCGATACGTTTATCATCGACACTCCTATCACCGACACCTCTACCAGCGACACGCCTACCCCCGACAACCCTACTGCGATCACACCCATCGATCATCCCAACAACCGCCCCGCCACCCCGGATGTCCTCGATCCTTTTGAGTTTCCTGATCTCTTGGATAAGGCCGACCGCGAAAGCCCAACCATTCCGTATCCCGTTACGGATATAACCAAAACTTTCTCCAGCCTCCCTCCAGAGATGCGTGAAGCAATCTGGAAAGCCGTTTCCCCTTCAGGCCATGATGCGGTGATGGGACCATACCGTATTTCGGATGGCGACACCATTGACCACGGTGCATTTTCGAGCATCTTGTGCAATCGAGATATCCGAGTCGCGACACTGGTCTGCCGAGCAGCATTCGACGCGTGGGCCAACGCGAGCGTCGGCAAACTATACATGTCGCTTTACGATGAAGCACTTGACAGCCTGAAGGATTTACGATTCGATGTCGACTCCATTGTTACCCTCTTGCCCGAGACATTCAAGCTCAAGCAATTGTTCAACACCCTGCTTCGTCGATATGAACGGGGATACAAACCCGTCGAGACCGTTTACATCGGCATCTCGGCGGTCGTCTGTGAGGCAGAGGTTAGTCCTATCGCGAACGATCAACTGGGTGAATCGAAGTTCCGCGTCTTCGGCCTAGGCGACGCAACCCTGCCCGACTTCATCGATGGCTGTAACGCCCGGCGTCGTTATCACCACTCCAAGGAGTGTTACGTCACCTCCCTCCAGGAATACTGGAGCGACGACAGAACCCCCAAGAAGATGCGACAAGTTTGGCAGGAATGTATCTCATCCGCCGACAATAAGATCAGCCCAGAGCTTGTACCAGTTGTTGTAGGAACAGAAGCAGCTGAAGAACTGAAGTTCCGCGCCGGAGTATCCTGGCGCTCGGAGATCAAGTCCGGAAAACTTGCTTACTCAAGACAGACGTCCGGTGATACCGAAGAGTGGTTTGAAGACTGGCCACCACATCTCGCGCATAGACTGTTGCGCCAGGCACGATGCTCCAAGTGTTGGCCGGAAGAAACTGACTATTTTGAAATGCTGGACGCAGTCCCCCCCACGGAAGAGGCATCGGAAGATCACACCGGCTGATTGTCTTGAGACACTTGCTAGATCGATTTTGTGGAAAGAAAGTACTGGGATGATTTGGCTATGCGGGAGAAGTATCAGAGAATGGCTTCCTGGACACACGGGCGTTGGTTCACGACAGTATTGACAGACTATGTTTTCTTTTTTTCTTTTTTTTCCTGTGTTGTAGACAAGATATGCTTTTAGTACGGATACGACGATACTCCTATGACCACGAGCGCAGACGACAGACAGACAGCCTGGGAACTCAACATTACTTGGTTGTAGATGGATAGTTAGATAGATAGAAATGCAATCAACTTGCGCCAAACTCTAACCTGACTTGGATGTGAAGTACAATGATTAAAAGAAACATGACGTAGTGTGATTGACTTGAAGGATTCGTGGGATGAGGCTGAGCATCATGGACTGTCTTGGTTACAACATGTTTAGGGCTGGCCGAAGCTTTTCTTAGTGCTCGAGCAGGAGCTGTAGTGGTAGGTGGAACTCGCGCCGGTAATAAAAGATCCAAGACCAGCCGTCGGATAACCCGAGTAACTTGCATTCTCTAAGTTATCGCGAAGATGTTATCCGCTTGTAGCTAGTTTTGAACCAGATGATTAATTGTCAACTGAAGTTCTTTTGCTACTCCCCAACTTAGGGAGAGAGTCTGGAATGGTCCACCCGTAGCGTCTAAGAATGCAGGGGCCGAAACTCAATATTGAAGACTGAATGGAACAAGGATAATAAGATGAGAGTAAGCACAGAAGTTCCCTTACCTTTGCCCAATACGATCAATTATCATCCAGAGGGTAATGCGGATGAAAGCCATTTTCAATCGTCTGCCAAGCTTCCTTAAGGCTGAGTCCGATGTGGGAATGTTTCTCACCAAGTCTCGTCACATCCAAACAAGCTGCATTCCCTACGATTCGCCATCTCGGACTCGAGATTCCACTATGCGACCGCAGTTCACGCTCGCAGAAACACCAATGACATCCCGTTTAGCAGGAAATTAAAGACCCGCTATCGCGCCGTTTCAACCTGGATCTAGTGCTTATGAGGGATGAGGCGAAGTTGAGATGAACATTGCGTCTATCAACAATTAAACAAGACAAGACACTGAAGAACATGAAGAATGAAGAAAGACACGAGAGAGACAAGGTGCCAAGAACAAAGCCATGGAGGTTCGGCCCGCTCAAGTCATCTAGTCTGGTTAACTTGTCTTGTCTAGACAATTGGACTTGGTGATGGCATGCTGCTAAAACTTTGGCGGCAAAGACCCCTGGAATGCTCAGCCCAAAATACCCACCGCTAAACCAGACCCGACCAAGATCATTCCTTGAGCACGGTCTAGACGTCAATCCATCCGCAAATCCTACGATCCTTCCAGCAAAGCAAATTGCAATAGCTTGTATATATAACTAGTCTCGCCCAGCCCGCCAGGTCACAATGGCATTGTCACCATCACATCCATCATGCATCTGACATCCTACATCTCCGTCGCCGTAACCCTCCTGGGCCTTACCAGCGCCGCACCCAAGGAGTGCGACAAGCGCTCTCCCGTTCCCAAGTTCGAAAAGGGTCACTACATCGTTGACCGCTCCACCAAATTCGCCAACAAAAAAGTCTGGACGTTCAACGGCAAGACTCTTCCCGAGGGTCTTTACGCTAGCAGTTACCCTGTTGGAAAGACCCACGTTTTTACTCCCTCTGGCGTCAAGCTTCGCAATGGATACCTAGAGCTTAATGTGCCCGGTGGACAGAAGGCTAAGCCTTATAAGTCCGCTGAGGTTGCGACTGAGATCGAGAATATTATGTATGCGTCTGTTAGGACGACGGCTATTCTTAGTGAACCTGCAGGTGTTTGCAACGGTACGTTTCACAACATCAATTGACTCTACAGAATACTGATGATTTTAGGAATGTTCTTCTACGAGTCCGACAGCCAGGAAACCGACATCGAGTGGCTCTCCGACCCCAAGTCCCAATCCAACGAAAACGGCATCCGTCACTTGTGGTTCACCAACCAAGACAACGACGGCGACGGACAGCCCAGCCACAAGGCCGTCCTCCCTCCCTCCAACCCTACCACCACCGAACACGAGTACCGAATTGACTGGACTAAGGGACTTGTTCAGTTTTATGTTGATGGTGTTAAGATGTGGTCTACCAAGAAGGATGTTCCCAACGTACCTGGTCCTTGGATCTGGAACAACTGGTCCAACGGTGATAAGGGTTGGAGTGCTGGACCTCCTAAGCAGAATGCTTCTTTCAAGATTAAGAAGATTGAGATGTACTACAACACTGCTTAGAGGGTGGTTGTTGGGGTTACATGCTTAACTTTAGGTTTTGTGGAGTCTGTATAGTTTCAGAAGTATAATATAAGTTCGAATATATATTGAAATATCGTGTCAAACTTGGCAAGTGACTGAGAAATGTTCGTGAAGACATCATCATCATCATCATCGTGGTAAAGTGCCTACTCAGCCGGACTCTCCAGCCCTGTACCGTCCCTCTCACCCTCAGGTTTCTGCCCATAAACACTAAACACATGTCCCACAGTCTGCGTCTTGAGATTCATAATCTCCCTCCTCATCTCCGCCGCAAAAACCTGCATCTCCTCAGGACTCCACTTCAAAATTTCACAAAGTGGCAACTTGATAAATCCATCCAACGCCTGACTAAACGACAAGCCGACAAAAGTACCAATCTCCTTCTGTCTCTTGTCCTTGGGCCAGCGACCGACAGGGACCTTGTGCGTTTGAAAGATTATGTTGCTAAAATTTGCATTCTTCGCGAGGGCTTGGAGTTTGCCGTTGGAGAAGTTAAAGGTCCGGTTTATCTTTTCGCCGACGGATTCGAAGATCTTTGCCCAGCGGGTGTAGATGCTGGATATATATCAGTCATATGTTATGGAGGGAGGGAAGGGAAAGGTTACTGCTCGTCGTCGACCTTGACGTCGGGGTTTTGGGAATACATCTGTAGATCAGGCTCTATGTGCTGGAACCAACCACCCGGCTTGAGAAACTTGTATACTTGACCATAGAACTTATCCCAGTCATCAATCGTACCCTGTAGATAACGGATGTGGATAAAGTCGAAGGATTCAGGTTCGAAAGTCCAGTCCATGGTTGCATCGTCGATTTGGAATTCAACGTTTGGAGGGACGAAGTTGGGTTGACTTGGGGTGATGTCTGTGGCTATCACTTTGGCAGATGGAAACTCATCGGCGACGTTGCTTGGAATGTCAGTAGTGGCTTGACAAGAGTTGATGTGGCTTACATGGCCCATATTCCTGTTCCCGTTCCAACATCGAGGATTTTCTATCATTTGTAAGTAGAGTTGTTGGAGGGGGTTGATGTTGGTACCTGTGGGTTATCGCCGATGGGTGGGAGGAAGAGTTTATCGTCGAGCATCAAGGTTAACCAGTGGTGGCTAGTAGGTTAGTGACTATTTTCTGTATTCCAACAACGGTCGACATACATGAGGTCGAGAGCTTCAAGTTGCTCCTCATCATTCGGTGCCCTATCTCATCAGCAAAAACCTCACTCGACTAGACTGGTATCCAATCTTACCAATGCTTCCCATACTTGGGATTCGCATAAGATCTACCTTGAAAGTAATGATTCTCAAAGATGCTCGAAGTAATAGAAGCAGTAGACTCAGTATCACTGCCCGAATCAGTATACGCATCCCTCCACATGCGTCATATTCAATACGTACCTCTCAGCACTGATATCAAACTCAGGCCCAACGTCCAACGTGGGATCCTAAACACTGATCAGCACACTTCCATCTTTGGACAAAGAACAAACATACTGCTTCAATCTGAACAGTCATTGTAACGCAAAACAATCAGAAAAACATGCAGGTTCTGGGCAATGCGGGGTTGTTGGTCATCTTATGTATGTTGGCTGTTTCTTTGTTCTCATGTCTTTTGTGGCGCATCAGTTCCACGAACTGGGGATAGCTTGAACACTGACAGCTGGCGGGGCGCTCCGGGATGCAGATGTGAGTTGACAGGGGCTTGGTACGAGATGTTTGTTGGTAACAATACTGATTACGTTCTGCAAGATTGATTGAAATTACATCTTGGTATATCTACATGCAGGGTTTATGCGGTATTTTCTCAGTCGCGGCATGGCTTCTGAGTGATGAATAAGAATTTTATAAACCTTCGTTTCGTCTTGTCTCGGTAGCTTTTCGCGGGGAGAACTACGCTAATGCGAGGACGGCAGAAGAATCCATGTTCTGCAACGTCAAGACAGGATTTACGCCTTTTGTATCTCTCACCATTGGCTCAAGATTACAATGTTGGGGTCGTATTAGCAACCATATCGTATTGTTGTCGCCCTACTTGTCCCTTCTCAACCCGGGTCTCCAATTTTGTTTCCTCGGTATCTAGAACCGCATGAAGTTGTTCCAATAATTCCAATCAAAGTCCCCAACGTTAAACTCCCATCCCTCAAGCCCACCAGCATCAGCTGCTACTTCAGCACCCGCATTAGCAACCCGTCTCTTCGCCCAAAGCAACTCTATACAAGAAGGTATAGCATCCGCCTCCGTCAAAACCTTCCGTCTGGTCTCCCACGCTTCCAAAACCAAGTTCCCCAAAGCAGTGAACAAGGGAGTCTCATTGTCAATCAGCTCAGCATGATCGGCGTATAACCCATCTACAAGTTTCCACGCCAAAACAATTCTTGGACCTGAATCCCGTTTGCGTAGTTCGCTTATAAGGTAGATGTATGCGTCGATGTGATACGTTGAAGTAAGATGTGTGAACATTTGGGAGGAGAATTTGCTCTTGAACCCGACGTCGACGTATTGGATGAATGATAGTGATGCGTTGAAGAGCAAGTCGCTTTCTTGACGGGTCATGTAGACGTCGTCTCCGTTTACTGCACGACCTCGTGGGTGATGCAGCATGAATCGCATACGCGCAAGAGCCAAGTTGGCCATAGCATATGTCAAATCATGAAACGGCACACATCTATCCAACTTAGACAGATATTTCTCCGTGTAAATAGCCTCCAACTCATTCACAGCTTCAAATCCAAGATTAGCCGGCGTCTTTCCCTTCCAAAAACCAGGCGTTATACTCTCAAACACTTTCGCTGCGCGCGGCGAAGATTTGATCCAGCTGGTGACTTCAAACTTCATCAACACAATGATCATCTCCGTGGGACCATTATGTTGGATTGGAGGTTCAAGCATGTCTGGATGCAAGTCTGCGTCGTTTATGTTGAACGGTAATCTGATTTCTCCAAAGTCGCTTTTGGACAGCTTGATTCCAGGAGTTGAAACGGCACGGACTCTTGAGTCGAGACCTTTTATCTGCCACCAGAGTCTAATCCGCATTTCCTTCTCGAAGAAGGATAATTTACTGTCTTCGATTTTGTGAAGACCCATGATCTGCCCTGTTCGTATGGCGACTGCTGTAAGGGTACTTGATATTTCCGACTCAGGATTCGAGAAGACGAAAAGGACCATTGCCTGGAGGACCTCCAGTTCTTTCGTCGTCATAAAGTCCGCTTCCGTCAGAGCTCGCAGCGTTGCAGCTCGATAACGCGTGATTAAAACACCTCTGTCCTGACCTAAAGACGACTGGCAACCTTCTGCTGATAGAGAGGTAACAGAGAGGGTGTATATAGAAAACATGAGTGCCGCGAGTGATTTATCGATGTGAGACGGATTCCAAGTAGCTTCCAAGATGCGCTTCTGTAGACTTGGAACGTGGATAATTTTGATGAGTGGGTTAACCGTTTCGACAAAGGTCTGCCAGAGGAAGTAGATGTGCTTTGGCTCTGGGTGTAGTTCATAGGTGTTTTGGGGATTGGTTAATACAGTGCTGATTGATGGTGAAGGATGGAAGAAGGGGTCGTCTTTGTGACGAAGCATCATCATGGGAGGATATTTGAGCTGAACAACGAGTCAGTAAAGCGATGCGATGCAATACGAACAACTTACCTCGGGACAAAGAGTTGACCAAAGACATCTATCACCTTATCAGCATTTGAACACACCAAGGTCGTAGCCTGCTTACAATTCCGTCGGACTAGCTTCATCACCATCCTCAACCTTAGTCTCCAAACCCGACGATCTCCAAACGTTGACATGCTGCGTAAAATCAACCCCATTTTTCTTCATCAGCTCCTCATAAAGCGCCAACCTCGCCAACAGATCCTCATCAGCAGCTCTTTTCCGCGGCTTCGGCGGCGCAGGAGCTTCGTACGAGCATTGAGTCCCTGCTTTTTGACAATTCGAACATGGATCTGTTCTGTCACATTTGACTTTTCGTCGTGCACAGATTGTGCAGGCATGTTTTCGTATTTCGGACATTGTTGTTGTGAACAAATAGGAGTATGGTAAAGGAGAGTTGGTAATAAGAGGGATATTCGGATGTCTCGGGGTCGAGATAGGTTTAGTCTCGGAAGGATCATGCCGAGCCAATGAGTCGTGAGGGTCAAGTCCACTACGTAATTGGAATAGCTGACGATGAAACACTGAGGGTTCAAGAATCGATGTAACAATGGATATACAAGGATTATTCATCATAATTAACTTTTGGGACAATTTTCCAGAAACCTGGATGAACTTAATTTAATGATACGAACAGATTGGTTATCGTACGATGCCATGAACTAAAAATTACTCCGAGCCGAGGCATGGAATGTTAAGGGCGATTATTTGCGGGGCTTCGTAAATGTACTTATCATCTCGGTTCTGCTCGTTGTTCATTTCTCTGCAAACTCTTTTACTATGGCTGAAGAAAAGATCTCGCTGGAAGCTGCTGTTCGGCGGTATAAAGAGCCGATTTCTTGGTTTGCTAGTGTCGGATATGCTGTTGTTTATAATGCGCTGCACTACTTTATTGTCATCGCAAACAATGTTCTTGCGGTCAAGGAACGGTTCATAGCGCCGAAGAATGGACCTACTTTTATCAAGAAATATCCTTGTCGGCCAAAACTTCCTCTCAGGTAGGTATCTCCTCTCCCTGAGGATTATGGAAAATGCTAATTGGTATAGAATCTTCTACCCAAAGAACTTTGACGCAAAGGCTGGGAAGAAACTCCCAACCATTCTCAATATCCATGGCGGCGGCTTTGTAGTAGGCAACCCTCGTGACGATGATGTCTTCAACTACACATTCGCCAACATGCACTCCGTCATCGTCATAGCCCTAAACTACACCAAAGCACCCCGTGCACGCTTCCCAGCACCAACCTACGATCTAGAGCAGCTCGTCCTCGCCGTTTTGTCTGATTCGTCTCTACCAATCGATCACGACCGTGTTGCGCTCATGGGAGCATCCGCTGGTGGAAATCTAGCCCTTTCTGTGTCTATTCTCCCTAGTATGAACGGTACTGGCGATGGTGTGAGAAGGATCAAGACGGTTATTCCGTTATATCCTGTTGTGGACGTGTCTGTGACGCGGGATTTCAAGATACAGCACAGACAGTATAAGCCTTCCCTTGGGGGATTTCGTGCGAATCCTGTGGACTACCTGTTGAGACTTTCGCCGGTTTTCGATGCAGCCTATACCTTACCTGGTCAAGACTTTCAAGATCCCATCCTCAGTCCCATCTACGCATCGAAAGAGCAACTGCCACCGAACATTTTCATGCTCGGTATCGAACTAGACATGCTGGCTAATGAAGGCTGGAGAATGATCTGCGGTCTAGCAGGCCGGGAGGTTGGAGATCAGACTGTTGGTCGAAATCATGTTCATCCTCATGGGAAGCTTGTGCTTGATGATGAGAGGTTTTCGTTTGAGGTGAAGAAGGATGGTGGGAATTACAGATGGCTGTTGGTTCCTGACCAGATTCATGGGTATGATCACTATGATTCGCTCGAGTTGCTGCATGGGGACAAAGAGTTGTCCAAGGATGCGGAGTTGAAGACTAGGGAGGCTCAGAAGGTGATTGGAAAGTGGCTGTTCGAGGGCCCGTTTGCATAGATACGTTATGAACAATCATCTACCGAAGAACACGACAATGCATGTAACTGAGCTGAAGTAGACTGGATATTCTTAAACCAGATCCTTGGCTTCTTCCAGCGTTGTCCGTTTGAACTAAGGAAAGTTAAAAGTAAAAGCCTTGTGGCTAATCTGTCTAACAACCCAAGTCTTTCCACCATCAGGCGAACTCAATCCAGAAGACGTAGCCTGATTAAGACCAAGTG
The DNA here is from genome assembly GCA_004366955.1 of Fusarium humuli. Classification (NCBI taxonomy): domain Eukaryota; kingdom Fungi; phylum Ascomycota; class Sordariomycetes; order Hypocreales; family Nectriaceae; genus Fusarium; species Fusarium humuli. The sequence continues at coordinate 132,516 of QHKN01000183.1, read as the reverse complement.
TCCTTCCGAACGTGGGATCGGCCCGATCCAAAATGATGGTCGTATCGAGATAATCTGCTCAAGTTAGATCAACCCCGCCATACCATAAGATGCAGACTTACCATGAGCAGCCATGGTACCGACACAAGCGGCATCTTGACATTCAACCGCCGTTCCCCAGCCTTCGGCATGACCAGAAGCTGTTCTTGTTGGTTTTACTGTCATGAGTGATTGGGGTAAGTATGCTTACTGGTGGAAAGGGTTGAGACGACCCTGCCATCGAGGGCAACGCTCTGGTCGTATTTCTTCGTCGCATCGTTGTAAACGTCTATACTCGAGTCAATACAGCTCCTCAAAGTTCAAGCAGAAATATTCTTACAATGGATCGTCATTCTAGCACCAGGACTAGCAGGAATCTTCCTCTCGCCGCCTAACTGCGTGCCTTGCAGAGTCGAAGCAAAAGTACACCACTGTCCAGGCTGTCCACCGCATTCACTACCTTCATTAGCCAAGTCCTCATGACAGACTAAGTCTGCTTACCGTCTGGGATCCGCAAAAGAAACTGCCAAAGCCTGGATCAACGAGCCAGCACTCGTGCCCATACCAGGCCACAGAGCCAATCTATCTTTCTGACCCGGAACCCGCGGAAGAACAAGGGTGGTTGTAGCTTCGCGGATCCATGACTTTGTTGGACCGAGGGAGAAGAAGGGACCGAAGTGCACGTTTGTTTGGGCGGTTGTCGTGGAGAGGAGGGAGAGGACACTTAGAGCTGTGGAGAGCTGCATCTTGGCTGTGGCTTGAGTACTGTAAGAGGCAGAAGAAAGGGCGGTAGTAAGTGAAAGTTTCTAGTGCATGTGGATTATTATCCGTTTTTATGTTTATGTTTCTATCTTATTACCACGATGTTTCTTATCTCGGAGGATTGGGGTTTTGTTCCACCTATTAGAGAAGTGAGCATGCATGAATGTTTCATTTCACTGTGGACCTTCCTTGCTTGGTGAAGATTCCTGCCAATGACCCTTGTTGTTGTAACGTCGTGTTTGGTTGACATGCCACTTTGAGAAACATGGCCGGGAAGTAATGCACCTTGATAAAGGCCATTACCAGCATTGTTGCAGCAACTGCTAAGCCTTTTAATCTTCTACTTTTGGCATAGACCTATGGAATACGTCACTTGATTGTGGTTTATCTTGGACTGAGAATAAGTTGTCTTCATTAAATACAGAGATTAGTCCTCAAATTGAGTCTATCGACCAGCACGCCTCGCTAGTTAAGAACAGAAAGCAAACTATGGTTACAAACTCCAAAGAGATCTTTTTCCACAAATATCATCGCAAATGTCATCATAGATCAATAGACCTTTGTCTCAGTTGGAGCCCAAGGAACAGTACCAGCAATCCTCTCCGGCCCATCAATACAAGTCAACCTCGGCGCCTTAGCCATCTTAGGCGCACTCGAGCCAAGAATATAATTCTGCACCATCTGAAGCCCGACGACATACTTGTCAACGAACTTGTAAACACCAGACTGCCATGTTGCGGTGGTGGTAGCAGTGCCTGATTTTTGGCAAGCTTCCGTCACAGTTGCCATGCGCAAATCTTGATAGGTTTGAAAAGCATCGGCGAGCTGCGCGTGCGTGGGCGAGGGTGTCTTTTGGCGAAGACCGTAGAGCTGGTTGACGAGCGCAACAACGTCGATTATGCCGTTGTTGCAGCCTGCGCCGAGATTGGGGGTGAACTTGTGCGCTGAGTCGCCTGCGAGAACGACACGGCCGCCCCAGCTCCAGTTCTTCACCACTCCTTCCTCGAGACTAACGAGACCGGATTGGGTGCGCGCGCTGAAAGCTTCCTTCAAGGTGAGTTTGCCGCCTGGGGTGAGAGGGATGTGACCCCATCGCTCGACAAGCGCAACTTGGTCGGCTTCGGTATATCGTACACGATCTCGTGTAGGTGTATCCACCTTTTCATAAAGAGCCATGACAGTTGAGTCCTTTCCAGAAAAGAGCTGTGTCGCAGCGCCAGGTCCATGAGTCTCACAAGTGACTCCCTCTTCAATCTCGGCAAATTTTGTCGGGAAACGTAGCCAGAGACCTTGGAAGGTGGTCAGGAAAGGCTTCTCCTCGTTTGCGCATTCGGGATCGTCCTTGAGAGCGAGCTCACGCATCTTGTCGCGGACGAAGCTGTGTGCGCCGTCTGTTCCTATGACGATGGAACCCTCGTAAGATGTTCCATCGTTGCACGAGACTTGAACGCCTGCTTCGGTAGAGACAATGTCGGAGACTTTCTTGTCGGAGAAGATGTTTGCCTTTGTAGAAGATGGCAGTGATTCGTAGAGAACCTTGGTGAGGTCGTGGCGACTGATTACACGGGGATACGTTCCCAGGCTGATACTTATTAGCAGCGTACACCACACTACTGTCTAGGGACGAAACTTACAGCTTCTTGAAGAGCTCAAAATAGTACGCATCGCCGATATCGTGGCCCTGATGATCCTGTCTCTTGATGAGACTAAGCGAAGAACTGACTTCGTCAATGGAAGATCCGAGACCGAGTTGGTTAAGTGCACGAAGGCCCGTGGGATTCAGGACGAGATTTGAACCGGCGTCGATGACGGGACTTGAGCGGCGTTCGAGAAGAACAAAATCGATGTTGGCGCGTGAAAGGGCGTGAGCGGCTGTGAGGCCAACCGGGCCGCCTCCGACGACGATGACTTTGAAGCCTTGGTTAGCCATGCTGAAGCAGGATAAGAATAAGAGATGATATTGTTGTAGCGATAAGAATGCTGTTGGATGGTAAGAATGCTGTTGTATTGATGTTGGAAGTAACGATGAAGAGGAGGGATGCCTGGTGGTTATATAGTTGATTCAAGACGGTGATTAAATCTCATTTTCGCTTTCGCATTGCATTGCATTTACCGTTTCGCCCCTACGGAGTTTCTCCCTCCCTGCGGTGATTTGGCGCTAACGTTAGTTGGTGGGTACCTACTACCTAACCTAGTGTCTTCGCACTCGCGTTAGAGTGGAATGTCCCGATGCGATTGGGTGATGATATTTTTTTCGCTTCACGATCAAGCTCGGGAGATGGGCATCGCATTCGCAGTGATTTTTGCGTCTAAAAACGACTGTCAAATTTTTATACTGTTAATTGATCACTGGGCATTTATGATTGACTCTGTATCATCTGGCGACTCAAGGACTAATCTCCACCGAGAACGCAATGCGATTAGTACACATTTCCCCGTCGGACTTTATATTTAGAGGGTTCTTAGCTTTGATAACCCAAGAGCAGATCGGAAGTTGTGATTGGCTGGATGATCAGCCATGGCTCTTGGTGCCAAGATCTATCTCCGGCCGGTTATAGAGACTACTGGTAGGAGGATCCCAGCGGGCTTGGCTTGGCTTTACTGGATCTATATTCATTGTAAGGGTTCCATCTCTCTCCAGGTCTGCCAGAGCCAGATGATGGGCTGTTGGGGGCGACTCTGACTCTGTAGAGTACTGTTGAAAAAGGCTCTCGAGATTGGATGTGAGACGGCGTATGGTTGACGCGACTGTTGTTCCAAGTCGGGCATCACAATCGTACTTCAAAATCACTGGATCGTGTGTGACCTGTAATTCACCTCCATATCTGTTTGGCGGTGCAGAAGCTGTTTGAAGTTACACCGAATGTAGCTTGCCTTTGTTTACACGTCAGTCTAAGTTTGGCGCCGTCACTTTGTCAACTGGCAAACACTGACATTTCTTTCTGTTTGTCGCGTTCGTTGCTGCCTGACTGGATTCTCTCATCTAAATATCTCTACAACTTCATCTCTACATCTTCCTTCGTACTCAGTACTCTCAACACAACATTCTCAACATGGTCAGCCCATCCGCCGCCGCCAACATCAAGGGTTCGTCCTTCTCCCCTCTTTATCACATCGACTAACAGCCACAGCCTTGACAGACGCCTCTGAGCGCGAGATCACGAGCCACTACGTCGCCCAACAGCTCCGAGCTGTGATGTTCACCGTCAAGTACAGCTCCGCGACCGGTCAGAAGATCACCCAAATCCCCGAGAAAGCCCTCCAGGAAATCGATGAGCCCCTCGTTCTGGAGTACTGGGCAAGAAAAGGTGGCCGTGCTACGACCGGCCTCGGAAAGGATGGCATTCTCAAAATCTTGGACGAGATGAAACGATTCTGGGTCGTTCAGTGGGTCGGATACCCAGCTGATGAAGACGGTGTCACCGTTGAGACCAAGGAAATTATCGCGCAGAAATGTCCCCAGGCTATCGTCAAGTGGCGGAACAGTTTGAGTCGCGAGCAGGTAAGATGAACATTCTGACGGATTCTAAACCTCATTGAAAGACCTCGGATGTTACCGGACCTGGGCTAACTTGAGCAGTTGTTTATGACTCAGCACTACAGCGTGGGTGTCGACGGCAGCAATGGAATCCCCAGTTGGTTTTTTGAACTACCCGAGATCGACGAAGACAACCTCACTGAAGAGGAGAAGAAGAGCCTGGGAATCTTTTAGATGGATCGGGTGAGATAGATTGTATATTGTGGTTACGCGACAGTCCGAACAGCGATCCGGCGAAGAAGCTCAGGGATAGACGAAAGATTCGAGGCGGTTTTTACTTGACGAGCTGACCGGAGAGTCAGGCACGGGCTTGGATGATACATTGGAGCCATAGATTGAGATCTTTGGATGAGCAATCAAATTCACCTTGAATAACAACTTCTTGCCAAAATGATTGCACTGATTAATATTCCCAAGCAACCTTGCGCCTTTGTGATGAATGGATGTTGAATGAGGATACCACCAAGCCACTATAGCGCTGCACTTATGAGAGTCTCGCCTGCTTCCGACTAGGAATATAGGTCATCCTACAAGGTAATTCTTTCACATACGACCATACCTACCAGAAAATACGGGATCCCGTCCGCTCTCCCATAGTCAAGCTGGTAAGGGGCGGATTAGTAGTTGGGTCGGTGACGACCAGCGAATCCCCGCTGTTGTATGTTTTTGCCATTTCTAGGTCCCGGCTTGGCACTTTTTTGCTTGGCATGATGGGTTGTATTTCTGTTTTCTTGGACATTGTACTGTCTTATCACTACTCCCATTATTCAGGATCCTCATCCAACAACCCCGCAACCCTCTCCAAAGCCTCCTTCTGCACCTCCTCCACAGGCTGATCAACACTAACAGTGATAACATCAGTCTCATCGCTCCCTGGCCTTTCCAATGCTTCAAATTGACTATGCACTAGCGCCGGCCCAGCAAAATGCCCCTTTCTCGCCGCAGCTCTTTTCGTGAGCACTTCCTCCGGCGCGTCAAGATGTAGAAAGTGCACGCGTAGGTCACCCGCTTTTTCGGATCCTTCGCGAAGAAGGTCTCGGTATTGTCGCTTTAGTGCGGAGCATGTGACGACGAGATGTTCGGTGCCTGGGCCTTTGGGATGATGCAATGCGTGCTCGTGAAGCGCTTCCAGCCAACCTTTGCGGTCTTCGTCGGTGAGGCCTTCGCCACGGCTCATTTTATCGACGTTTGATTTGGGATGAAACTTTCGCAAGGTCAGTATATCGTTTTGGAGGATATTTGCCGAAAACATACATCATCGCCCTCCACGAATTTGAGATCTAGCTCATCAGCTAGGTACTTAGCAACTGAAGTCTTGCCAGAAGCCGTAGGGCCCGAGACGAAAAGAATCCATCGGTGACCGCTTGGCACTGGCTTTGCAGCTGGGTTTGTCAAATCGTTGGACATTTTTTGGTTCCTTGTTGTTTGAAGTATGATGACCTTCTGCTGTTCAATCTTCTCACGTTTTTGGCGATTGAGGCTCAACCGGTTTGACGTTTTGCATGATTGACGTCATAGTGAGTCGTCAACTTTGCAACAATGCCATCGGAGGAATTACGTATCTTGAGCCAAGCATTCTATGGCATTCTGATCAATTCCCATGATTAATATGCGATCAACCTTTCACTGGCCATGTGAGTAACAGAAGGATTGTCCTGCAAAGGCTTGGGCTACCAGGGCTGCCAAAATAAAATAGTCTAAATGCTGATCTAAGCTGGAGTAAAGTGTCCGAACTATCTCGTCTCTTGAGCTCTCAACAGCTAATACTTCTAACACCCTAACGGTTGTGTATCTTCAGTCCAGTCATCTATGGCGTTATGATCAATATAAATATGTGATCGAGTTCTTGTCGGCTCATCCAGATTCTCGGAGTGTTGGCGATCTTTACTTGTGAAAAGGTTTAGGGTAGGACCAGGAGCAAAGTTAAATGATCGACGCGTTCGCATCTACGGAAATTAACTGAGCTGAGAGGAATGGATCGCATGTGATTTTTATATGTACGTGTTTCACTTTTAATTGCATGCAGTTTACGTGTTTTCCGAGATAGCCGATTGCCATTGTGGTTGTTGATTCGTCTCATGTTTGGATTTTAATCAATTGCCATCACAAAGTCATGGCAAACAACAGCATAGATTTACATCAGAACACTTCACATACAACAAATTATTACTTATGATTATAGTTTTATTTACTTGACTCTTTATTCACTCTATTGGGAGAAACACTGCTTCATTCAACCAAATCACCTATCTTGCGCCGGATCTGATCACACAACCTTCAAAGCCACCACGGTTTCAAGTCTTCTCGCGATACCGGCTGACAATCCTTCACATCTATCTCAAACAATGAACAAACCATCATCAACGCGTCTCGTTTATCTTGGGTAGAAAAAGGGGGTATCCCGGCCCAAAGGGACGAGCGTGGTGGAGCACGTGAAATCGGCCCATTTACTGCTACTATCTGAACGGATGGACACAAAAACTGCCCAAATGGTCTAGATCTTCAGCACTGCTTCGCTTCGATATCTGTTCTTTCTGATTACCAATGCTTTTTCTCCCCACAGTCTGTGCAAGAGGACGGATATCCGTCTACTCCGTAATACTGCATGCCTAGACGAGTGGTCGGTTCTGGGCAGGGAGCTTTAGCTGTATCAGCCTTATGGTCAGTGTGCAGGCAGTATTTACGAGCTATAGCTTCGGATTTTACACCGGTCAAGGAAATAACTCGGTGTTGATGAATCTGAATCGTGATTGACATTTCATTCCAGGAGGGAAATGAAAACTCGCCAAAGCCGACGCGTAGCGAACACAACCACTCTTCTACCAACCGAACAGAGAAACATAAATGCTGATCTTTTTTTTTCCACGTGCAGCCGCCATCGACGTCGTGCCCTTGCATGCATGACGACGATAAAATTCCCTTTGCAGTTACTCACGGCGTCTTCCCGAAGGAACAATATTTTATTTGACCAATAGCAATTAAATCCAGGTCTTCTAGAAGAAAAGGTGCATTGCATTACTAGCGCGGCTGATGGAAAATTTGATGCCGCTAAGTGCTAGAGGTCTGAGGTAGAGGTACAGTGTGAGTGTGAGTGTGGCAGTGAATGTGTAGGCGCGGACCCGAAGTTGCAGTGGCGCGTGCGCACCGGTATGACCGACCATTATCAGGCGATGGATTGAGTGAAATATTCTTTTCTTGGCAGGTGCATACTACCATCTAATGTACATGTACTAGGTATTGTGCCTGATAATGAGTGATTACGCTGTTGGGTAGGTAGGTAGGTCGGAGACAAGAAATTGGAGTAACCGGCACCGTACCGCGGCTGGCTGTCTTCGGGTGAGGCAGATCCTTTTAGCTTGCAACCTTTTATCCCTTTCTTATTTACAAGCTTAATCTTGACACGGTTAGTAACATCAGATAATCAGGTTTTTTTTTTAAACAGCATGTTTAACTGCGACAGGAAGACATGTCACAAGACAGATGATCATCACAGGTTTATAGTATGGAGACATCACATCTTCCCCATGGGGACTGCCTTTATCGCCAAGAAAAACATGTGGTCAACGTTATTATGTTTCGCGAGGTTTCTTTTACGTACATTCTGTCGATGAGACATGGAGGGCGCCGTTGGGTCTAGATGTCAAGGTCAACGTGCGCGGTGATTCCCACTTACTCCACCAGCAAGGAAGAGGCAACATGGGATTGAACATGTGGTGGAAAGGTGAAATGTTCAAAGCTTTTGTGGATGAGCTTCAAGGATGAAGGAGATAAACATGATGTGAGTTTATGCCTATAGATAACATTGTGATATCTTGGTGATGATAGATAATCCTTCCTTTCTACTGTACTACAGCTTGCTATCATTATCAACATCATAGACTCGGGCCGACCGTACACGCAAGTGGAGACGGCGACAAGTGCCGTTCTGCTCCCATGTCTGCTTCCCCCTCCTCCGAGCCGAGAGCGCGCTGCCCCCAAGAGCGGATATGGCGTCAAGTTTGGAGAAAAATACATGCACTGCACAATTTCTCCGCACTTTGAAAGTTGGGGAAAAGTCATCAGACTTACCAACTCTCCAGATTCTCGTCAAACATGACACGACTCCCCATGTTGGTTTTACGTACGAAAAACTACAGTCTCCGGGGCCCCGAGATTCATTCTCTGGAACGATTCATCCAGAGAATGGATTCGGGGCAAGTTTAAACTAAGCTTTAGCATGACCCAGAGAGTTGGAGAGTCTCGACGATTCTTTTGGAGCGAGAATAGCCGCGAGCTGAGTTGGAGACGATCCGCCGAGGGGATCCCCCTAGACTTGAACTGGACTAGAGGTACTACCCTTTCAGGTTAAGGCGCGACAAACTCTGCAGGAAAAATTTGATTGCGTCCGGCATTCGACGGCACAGCTTTTGATGCTACCAACACGACGGGCGATAAGACCCATTATTCCGCAAGGGCAGGCCGTGTAAGATAAGCTACGAACTCGGCCCGCCGAGCATTCAATACTGTGAGTCTTTTCCCCCCATGGGGCCTCTTTCAGCGTATCTCTGGTAACTTCTCCACCGGGGATCCATAAACGGAGATGCGAGTCAGTTTGGGGTATGGGGGCAAAGGATCGTCAAACCAAACTCTTTTACGTACGGTAGTAAACCGAAGACTAATGGACTAGACTACCCCAGATGCGAATGGCCTAGATTCTCGTTGTTTACGTATATATAACCATCCCCCAGGAATGAATGTCTTGCTTCTCCAGTCATCATCTTTATTCTCTATACAAACATGAGCCACTACGACTCGGAGAACCAGGCCCCTGAGCCTACCAAGCACCATGGCGAGGAAGCTGGTGTTACCAACGATGCTGTCTTTGGTACCATCACAGAAGACGGTCCCAACTACCGTAACGTATGTTCACCACAACACCATTACTTGGACGTTACTAACATGCGCAGGTCGGCTGGCTCGGAACATCAGTCCTCATGATGAAGTCCCAAATCGGTCTCGGAGTCCTATCCATCCCCGCCTCCTTCGACGCCCTCGGTCTGATCCCCGGTATCATCTGCATGCTTACCATCGCCGTCATCACCACCTGGTCCGACTACATTGTCGGCAAGTTCAAGCAGCGCCACCCTGAAGTCTACGGTATCGACGACGCCGCTGGTCTCGTCTTTGGTCGCTTCGGAAAGGAGTTCTACGGTATCTCTTACATGCTTCTCACCATCTGTATCGCCGGTTCTGCTATGCTTGGTCTCTCGATTGCTCTCAACTCTCTGTCTGAGCATGGAACTTGCACTGCCGTCTTTGTCGCTGTTGCTATGGTTGTTGCTTTCCTTACTGCTTCCATCCGAACTCTCGACCGTGTTTCTTGGCTCGCTTGGGTCGGTCTCGTTACCCTGATCGTCTCCATCTTCATCGTCACTGTCGCTGTCGGTATTCAGGACCGCCCCGACCTTGCTCCCCAAGATGGTGTCTGGGTTTCCGACTACAAGCTCTTCAACACTCCTACCTTCGCCCAAGCCATGTCTGCTATCTCTGCATTCATCTTCGCTTACTGCGGAACTCCCGTTTTCTTCCCCATCGCTGCTGAGATGCGTGAGCCCAAGCACTACAAGAAGGCTCTTATCCTTTGCCAGACTGTCGTTACCATCGTCTACATCGTTGTCGGCATCGTTGTCTACTACTACTGCGGTACCTACGTTGCTTCTCCCGCTCTTGGATCCGCTGGCAAGGTCATCAAGAAGATCAGCTACGGTATTGCTCTTCCCGGTCTGGTTGTCTCTGCCACTCTCTACACTCACGTAAGTTGAACCATTACAATCCTGTCATCAAACAATGTCTAACAGTCTGAAATAGGTCCCCGCCAAGTACTTCTTCGTCCGTCTTCTCCGTGGCTCCAAGCACCTTACTTCCAACTCCTTCACCCACTGGGCCGTCTGGCTGAGCTGCACCTTCGGCATGGCCCTCATCGCCTATGTCATCGCCAGTGGTATTCCCGTCTTCGGCGGTCTTGTCTCTCTTGTCGGTGCCCTTCTCGGAACCCTGCAGTGCATGCAGCTCTTCGGTGCTCTCTGGCTCTACGACCACTGGACCAAGGACAAGTCTCAGCGCACCACCCGCTGGACCATGATGGTTGTCTGGTGTGGCTTCGTCATCCTTCTCGGTACCTTCCTCATGATTGGAGGTACCTACGGCTCTATCAAGGAAATCATCGACTCTTATGCTGTCAGCGGCGGATCTGCTGCTTGGTCTTGCGCCGATAACTCCAACTCTACTTAGAGGGAGTTTATAGAGGAGGATATGTATAGATTATAAATGTTTAGATGTTAGATTTAGAAATGTTTAATGCAAGCGTTGCTACGTTCAATCAATACGCAAGTCCCACAGTCGACTGTGAAGTGCCACATTGAAGTCGATCTCTGCTTGATCGGGAGTCCCTGACAGCCACCACTCACAGCTTCGACTCAGTGACATCCCCATTTCCTTGGAGATCCCTTTCAATCCTCTCAAACACGCCTGGCCCCTGCTTCCCCAGACCGGTCCCCACTGCAACAGCATAAGCCCCGACCATTTTCATCCTCCGCCACCCGTCTCCATCGCGGACTCCACCAACACCAATGATCTGTACGTGACTCAATTCAGGCGTCTGATCCAGCATTCTTCGTAAAGTGTCCACGTTTCCGAGAGCGAGAGGATGCAGAGATGGTCCACCCATGCCACCTACGCCTGTACCAGGTAATTGGGAACTTCCGTCATTTTGAAGAATGAGACATGAGCCAAGAGTGTTTGTGGCGGTGATGAAGCTGATTGAGGACGCCGCCTTCTGCAATGTGTGGATCAAGGTCGCAAACTGTCCGTGGTGTGTGTAAGGTGGAGTTTTTATTCCAATCGGCAGAGAAGGACGTTGTGGTAGCAGAGCAAGATACCTTTCCAGAGAAGGGCCATCGTAGGCGGGCGGTGGCGCCCCAGGAATATTGGGACAGCTCAAATTGACCTCCATAGCCAAAGGAAAAGGAACACCTCTGGAAGCGTGTTCGATTCGCCTATAGCTCTCTTGGATATCCTCCGGTGATCCAGTAACGCTGACGATAAACGTCTTTCGCAAATTCGGAAGCCGACGCGATATCTCAGTCAACATGTCAAGATATCCATCCAAGGGGATAGGACTATAGCCTAGAGTATTCAAGCTGCCAGTAGAGTACTTTTTGCGGGTACCTTCAGATGTGTCGCCATCAAATCCTAAATAACCCGTAGCCTCCGCTGCAGGATCCTTCGGTGGTGTTTGATCAGAGGAAGTACCTCCATCGGGATCCATTGAAGCAGGATTGAAGAACAGGTATTGATGATGTTCATGCTGGTGATTAAAGCCATTGATAAGGGATGTGCGGGTCGTGATAGCGCCGGTTGATGGAGATAGCGCGATTGCCATGAGATCTTTGAGATCGGTGGCCCATGGTGTCGCTGAGTTGAGCAATGGAGGATTGATGATTAATTGAGGCGGCGGCATGGTTACACGTTATGATGATTGATGAGAATTGATGAGATATCGTGGAATGATGATGAAAAGGGAGGGGCTGGAGATTTGGAGCGGTAAGAAACGGATGAGTCAGCACGAGGTCTGTGCCCAAGCGACGATCTTTAACACTGATATTCCAAAAAGCACCTTGGGAATCCATGGAAGCTCGTCATATCTTGTCTATCCGGAGATTTTTAAAGCTTGCTTTGCTGATCTGTGAGTACGAATGCGATCGGAACTTTTGGCCTTGGCATATAAGTAAAGTCCTAGTCCGCAGGACCAACATTGCACAGCCTCATCCATTGCGCAGCTTCACACACAAATGTGGTGATACAATCGAATAACAGATTTGCTACATAAAAGAACAAAAATAAGCTAGTTGATGGAAATGGACTCATGGAATTAAGTAAATCGCAAATTATTCGTATCTGTCTTCCAAGCTCCGTACCATGGAACATCAAACAACGAGTCAATCCGTACCCCCAGTTGCGCTATCGGCGATGAATGATAGTATCAACATTATTACACTCAGTTTAGTATCGAACATTCTACTCCTCGGTCTAAGTCCGGCTGAACGACGGGCTTCGGCATCAACTTCTCTTACATCAAATGAGATGCACAACGTCAACAATATCGTCACAGAGATCATCACGCTCCTAGTCATGCTCCTCACACAATACCTACAAAGAAATGACGCTCATTCATATAAGGCTACAGTCGTGGGGGATATGACTTCTCTGTTTGTCGCGACATCTCGAGTAGGGCTGGGCTTGCATATGGCTTGTGAAACCCTGGCGGCTATCACTTTCCAGCAAAGCAGAGATACACATGAAATCAGGTGCGCGTGGATATCTATGGTCGCATTCTGCGTCAAGGTATGGGTGTACGGAAAAAGTAAGTTTGCCTAGAAAGAGACCATCTGTGGAAAGCTAACTGACTGGTTGAACAGGTCTGAGAGTTGCTAAAAGATCTGAATCAGCGCTATTGACATTAAATGTGATGCGGTACTGTGTTGATGGAGTTATCAGTTTAATCACCGCGGCAAGTAGTTTGGGAAGAGACGTTGCGTGGATAAGTGTCGGTGGTGAACTGGCTAACTCTTTGCTACTTCTGCAGTCTGGAATTATTGGTGTTGTCTCAGCATGTGAATCACTCCATGACAACATAAGCAAACTACGGAATGAAGACTGAGCTCAGAACATTGCACTTGAGAAGAGAAAACGTTATGCAAAGGTAAAAGAACAAGATAGTCTAATGCAATACGCTCTAAATCGCTAAGCTAGATGTCTATGTCTATTGTAATAACTTTTTAACCTTCTTGTCAAATCTAAAGTTGACAGGGCTCTCGCTTCCCACAAATACAAAACCATCATAAAGAGCACATCCAAGCAGAGATCCTATCAACGTCGCAGCCCAAGGTCCATAAAACCACCATCCGCTATGAAAGACGTTTTCCTGTCGATATCCAACAGCATACGCAACCACACGCGGTCCAAAATCAGAAGCAGGGTTCAAAGCAGAACCGATGTTGTAGCCCAGAGTGAACTTGAGAGTAGTAACCAGGAAACCCAGTACCAAAGCGTGCATTCCAGCACCCGGCGGGTTATTCTGATCATCTCCGAGGGCGAAGACGGCGATCATCATGATTGCGCTGCCGACAACTTGGTTAAAGAACGCTGATTTTAGAGTGACCCATTCTCGAGGCGTGGAGAAGAATGTCATGGACAATCCTGTCATATCAGGATCGACGTAGTGGATGGAGTCGGCGTATATCGCATAAGCTAACGCTCCTGCGACAATGCTGGCAACGAATTGGGCGATCACGTAGATGCCGCATTGCTTCCAGGGAAAACCGCGGAAGATTGATAAAGAGAGTGAAATAGCTGGGTTCATGTGTGCTCCAGAAACACCGCCGCCGAGATAAATGCCGAACATCCAGGCAAAACCCCATGCCCAGCATGAGGTCTCGTATGTACCGTAGGACTGTGATTGTTTGGCGGATAGGTTTACTGACAGCGTGCCTGTGAGACCGAGAAAGATGGCTACTGCTGTTGCGAGAAACTCGGCCAGTGGTTCAGGATGTTTCGCTCGTATCCTTGCCCACCAGTTTCTCATCTCGTTGGGATCCGTCTCACCAGCTTCCACAGAGGGTTTCTCCTGGTGACCTAATGGTTCGCCGTCGACTTTGTACTCGGGCTGAGAGTGGTCACGATCTTGTCTCGACTCAACCCTTGAAGCAGGATCACGGTGTCCAGGTGTGGGTTGTGCTTCACTGGGGACGTAGTCAAATATTGGTTGACCAGCATCATTTCGTTTGTTGTTATGAGCAACTCCAGCAGCTGTAGTTCGACTTTGCTGTCTTTGCATATCTCGCGACTGAAGGCTGCTTTGAGTTTGTATCCGGTAAGGTTGTCCGGAATTGGTACGTGAGGTGTATCCAGGATGAGGTTCATTCGTAGACTCCTCCTTCACAATAGCCATCTCCTCATCAATCTTTCCATCAGGCTTGATAGGCTTCAACACCTTGCGTCTAACCTTGTGAGGAAGAGGTTTCCCAAGACTAAAGATAGGCTTCTTGTCCTGCTCCCCAAACCAAGGGTTTTCTTGGTAGTATCCATCTTCCGCGGGCGCATAAGTGTGATGATGTGAGGAATGCTGCGGTGCTGTTGGACGGGTAGCAGTGCCTTCACTTGACATTCTTGAAAATCCTCTGTTGGAAGTCGCTGGTCGTCGACTCATGCGCGATATGAAACTTGTAGGTAATCCATGAAGAACATGACGTTTGGAGTTTGTCGATTTTGAGGGGTCTGTACCTTCTCGGTCCGAAATAGTGCTGGGAATACGATTTGCGACATTGCCGAGATGGACTTGGCCTGGAGTTGAAGGGGTAGTTGGTTTTGAGAAATAGTCGTGGTTTTGCTCTTGAGGTCCAGACATATTGAATACGAACAAGTGATAATAATGTGAATACTGTTCCTACAAAACACAGACAAAAACAGTTTTATACGTCTTGCTTTCAGGCGACACCCTTATCACCATGACGTTAACTCATCCCCACTGAACTGAAGCCCGGAGGTTTCTCTCCCCTTGGTGGACTCAGCTACAAGGTTTAGCGCGGCTAAATCTCTGACGGTGGAACCGCCACCTGCCAGATAAAACGGGCCGTGATCTCTGAGATCGAGAAGATTCGCCTTTTAAAGGATGTGATATTCATCCAGCCTACTCTTTCAGGAACATTATCTCCCCAAGAAGTACCTGAATGACTCTTGTTTGGGCGAGAACCAGAGTTTTCATCCTTGTTTTATTTTTGCTGGCCGGGCTATTAGCTCCTGAGCTGAACAAACTCCCCGAATGTTACGTGGGTATCATTGATACAGTGGACCCAGATCTTGGCCGAGGTCAGTAATCTAGAATTTTCTTCATTGGGCTTCGATATTCTTTTATTATTGGTAGGTTCCCGATGATGGGGATTACGGTAATTGAAGGGAAATGCCGAAGCTTGTTCACCGGGACATCTGCCAGGAACGCTTGCGGATATATGATAAGATGTATGACGCAAGTAGCAAGGGTCTACCGGTGACATGTAATTGCCAGATGGAGATGAAATTGTAATCAGATAACATCTTGGCTCGGGCAGCAGACTGGAGGCTCTGGATGGATACCTCGAACCTGGCAGAATATGGGCGACGGTGATAGACCGCCCTTGTCTCATCCATGTAGACAACGTCATAAGTTCTGATAAAATCAGGCTATTGGGACGGTTGTTCCTCATCTCATGACGCCAAGGAAGTAACGATAAATCTCGAGTCGGGAGGTTTGATCCGGCAAGTTCATTGAGATCAGTGGGTCTGGAAATATTCCTGAGTTGCTTGCTTTTGGGGAAATATTCATGTATGCATTTCCAATCATGGTAATACTAGCGATAGCACGATAGATCGGGAGCGTATACAAGATTCGAGAGCCAGGACCATGCTCATGATAGGGATGGCCAAAGCCAGTGTTGGGTTGGGCACCCATCCATTGACATCCCCCGCGACCCTGTAAATGTTCCAATCAGCTGCTAGGCGGACGTTAGTGGATGTATCGTGATCAGATTATGATAAGTATAAAGGGTCCGTTTCCGTCTACTCGGTCAAACTATACGGCTACTGCAACTTCCGTACACTAGTGGAAGAGATCTTACGCACGATCTGGACTATTTTGGTGGATTTCATGATTTGCCCTACGAAACATATTGTATCATACTGTTCTCCTGGCATTTCCTATCTCCTAAAACAGACCAACAGCTGGATCTTAAAATTTGTAGCTGTTATTTCAAAAATCCATTCCTGAAGTCTGTTAGCATTGTTCGCTTAGATGATCACGAACCTCAATAACCCGATCGTAGGAAGGTCTATCACTAACTCCGAACATGTGACTTCGGACTTTATTCAGCATCGTCCTTGCGTTAAAAAAAACTCGGTAATATAAGCTTATATGCTCAGAGAGAAACTACAAATCCCATTTGTGAATTTCTCGCTTACATCTGAGATGCCTGCATTTGTCAGCGGATGTTGCAACCGAATTCTGCTTACGAGAGGATGAGAAATAACGGCTGGGACGAATCCAAGCTCCTGTGATTCGGCCGAAAACCGGTTCACGACATATTGGCCTTTTTAATAGCGAGAATATATTGACGAATAAGGCACTCAACGCATAATGAGCCAGCCATGGAGTCAAAAGCTTATCCCCGATACCGCTATTATATCGCCGCGGTCTGGAGTATATATGAAGCCGCGGAAACTTTACTAATGACTTTAATCATCAGGAGTAATTAATCAAGATGTCTCTCAGTCTCAAAAACGCAAGACCGCACGCTTTCGGCTGTCCACAAAAGGACCACTCAGACCGCAAATCCATAATGCCTACAGAGCAGACCTTCCAACGCCATGAAATCCACTCAGCTCGCAACGCCGTTGCAAACACCATCCTAGACCGCCACAGCACTCGCACCTTTTGCACCGGTCAAAAGGTTCCTATGAACGTCATCGAAGAATGTTTCAGCATCGCTCAGCATGCGCCTTCTTCGACTAACATCCAACCTTGGAGAGTGACATTGACTTCTGGTGCGCCACTGAAACGTCTCTCTGCTGCTCTTGTTGAAGCTTTCCAGAATGGGGAAGAACTCAAGATTGATGCGATTCCTGAGTCGTATGCTCGTTATCGTTCTGAACTGGGACACCATGTCTATGGGCCTAATGGTTATGACATTCCCCGCGGAGATACAGAGGCTATGAAGAAGACTCTGATTGACAACTTCAACTTTTACAACGCCCCGATAGTCGCGGTCATATCTATCGACAAACAACTTAACAAGGGCGACATCCTATCTGTTGGAATTTACCTACAGACGCTTCTTCTGCTTTTGACGGAGAAAGGCCTGGGAACTCAAGTGTCTGCTGCTCCGACTGGATATCCAGATATTATCAGAAAAGAGTTGGGCATTGATGAGAATCTGGATATTCTGTGCACAGTGGGAATCGGATTTGAGAATAAGTCGCAGCATATTAATTCGTTGAAGATGTCGAGGAATGATTGGAAGGAGAATGTCAGGATTGTTCTTGATTGAGAAGAGTAGTTTGCACAATTGTTCAACGATCTATAATTGTCGTTGGCACTGTGGCTGTTTTTTTTTCTTTTATGGAAAATATCTCAGGCCTTTAATTGCAAAGGAGAGAATTAATTCAGAGTGATAATGGCCATGTGACATTGAGGTTGGGGATGTTAGTGCTGACGTCAGTGCGTTCCATCAGCGCTTGGATGTCATGCTGTGCCACCTTATCCTCATCGTCAATCTCACCTTCTACCAACTCATCGCAAAGCCTCATCAACTCTCAACATACGTCATGAGTAACTCTTGCGAAATCCCTCAAGGTCGAGAGTACGCCAACGAATATGTCAACGATGAACCGCCAAGTGCAAGCGCGCTAAAGGCCGCAGACGCGATTGAGGTCTATGATGAAGAGGGCAAGAAACATACCTTCAAAAGTATCTACAACAGACCAGACCTGCCAAAACGTGTTCTCGTTGTGTTTGTACGCCATTTTTACTGCTGCGTAAGTCACGTCTCCCACCTCAATACTCACCCACCGACTGACATATCAGTCATGCGTTCATTACACCAAATGGCTCACCGAAAACGCCACACCAGAAAAGCTCAAGGCCCTCGACACAGCAATCATCATAGTCGGCCACGGCGATGTAAAGCAAATAGAAATGTATCGTCAAGAAACCGGCTGGCAGTATCCCATTTACACAGAGCCCTCCGAAAAGATATACAGTACTCTGGGTATGATTAAGACGTGGAAGGATGGGCCGGCGAACAATTATATGCCTCATTCGTATGCTTATGCTGCGTATTGGTCTATCAAGCTGGCAATTTGGAGATTTATGCAGGGATATCCAGTGTTTTCGTCTGGAGCGCCGAATTTGCAAGGTGGGGAGTTTCTATTTGAGGGCAAGGGCGAGGAGAGAGTTATTACTTGGTGTCATCGGATGAGGCATTCGAGGGATCATGCTGATACTGATCAGATTAGTGAGGTTCTAGGGTTGAACAAGGTATAAGTCAGGTTATCTATGGGAGAAAGGGAGGCGGTATCTGGGCGAGAGTGGACACGATCTGGCAACGATCTCCGGTTGGTATATTGCTAGCATGTGATCTTTTGACCTTTCGTTTAGACCCTCTGCAGTTATTCTGAACAAGGCTGTTTGAATATGACTACAACTACTTCGTTCACCCAATCAAAGACGATTCAATGCGATATTCCCCATCGTAAAGGATGACAGCAGAATAAAAGTGGCCAAGAAAACTCCAGAAGGTCTTTTCGGACAATGTTGTTTACCGTTGGCCAATCACTAGCAAGTCAATCAATCGGATATGCACTTGAATCCTTTACAGAGAAGACAGTTTACGGTCATTGGTGGTCGTATTCTGAATCTCACATCAGCAGCGCATCCGGATTCGTCGGAACGGTGTTAACGACCGGCTTTTTAGCCGCATGGAAGTCATATAAGGCCTGTGTCTCTAATGTTCATGTAGATTCTAGATTTACGCATACCAATACTCACCTATCATCATGGAGGTCATCGCAGCAGGCGCATCTTGGGCGCTCACCAAAGCACCATCTCCTCAGAAGATCCTCAGCAACCTCGGTCTCGCGTCTCTTGTCACACAAAGCACCTGGTCGGACCTATCATCTAAGCTATCACCAAATGCATCTATAGTCCTTCCCGAAAATGCTGAGTTTGGTGGTCTAGTTAGTCGATGGCGGGACTGGCATGCGCCTCAAGTTGGAGCCGTTGTGACGGCGTTTACAGAAGCTGATGTGCAGGAGACAGTAAGTGGCTATATAAACAGAGTGACCGTTTCTGACTTGGATAGATCCGATATGCGAATGAGATTGGAGTGCCATTTCTGGCACGATCGGGTGGCCATGGAGCAACTGAAGCCCTGCAGCTTGCTAAAGATGTCATCATCGTTGATATACGTGGTATGAACGACATCAAGCTTGCTGAAGATGGAAAGTCTGCGACTATCAGTGGGGGAGCTAGTGTTAAGAAAGTTGTCCATGATCTATGGGCAGCGAACAAGCAAACAGGTGAGATCACCTCTCAGTCTCCGTGCCGAAGCTAATACAAATAAGTGACCGGTATCTGCGAATGCGTCGGCATCTCAGCACCCATCCTAGGAGGAGGCCACGGATGGTTGCAAGGCCAGTACGGGCTGGCGTCCGATCAAGTCATTTCCGCACGTGTCGTCCTTCCTAACGGCGAAGCCGTGACAGCATCAGAAGACTCTAACCCGGATCTTTTCTGGGCTCTACGCGGAGCAGGACACAACTTTGGCATTGTCACTGAGTGGAACTACCGCATTTACGATGTCAAGAACTCGAAATGGTCTTATGAGATCTTTATCTTTTTGGGTGATAAACTTGAAGAGATCCTTGAGTTGACGAACAAGATGATGAAAACTCAGCCGCCGCATATTACGCATTGGATGTATGTTGTTAACATCCCAGAAATTGACCCAGACAAGGTAAGGAAATTGTCGGATAGAAAGGAATCTTGGCTAATTATTCGAAGCCGATTATTTGGTATGCGATCATCTCAGACGGCACCATCGAAGAAGCGCGCGACTACGCCAAACCACTCCACGACATCGGCCCTCTAAACGTCGATGCAGGCGCAGTTCCAATGCCCGAACTCGCTCACATAACCCTTATGGGCGAAGACACCGTCGGCTGCGCAAAAGGCTTCACAGGCCTCCGTTACCCCATCGGCCTGAAAGACTACAACCCACCCGCCGTCCGCAAAGTATTTGACTCCATCGCCGAAATATCCCATCGCATCCCCGAACTTGCCGGTTCATTTTTCCTTCTGGAGGGCTACTCCACACACGGCGTTAAAGCGATTGATGCAGCCAAGTCAGCATTTCCTCACCGCGATGACGAGATCCTCATCACGCCGTATATCCTGTATAAGCCGAATGCTACGCTGGATGCATTGGCGCAGGAGCATGGGCAGAAATTGAGGGGTCTTTTATTGGAGGCCAGTGATGATCCGGAGCATCTACGTGCGTATGTTAATTATGCGCACGGCGACGAATCGCTGGAGGATATGTATGGTCATGAATCTTGGCGCATCGAAAAGCTCAAGGGATTGAAGAAGAAGTGGGATCCTGAAAACAGGATGAGATTCTACGCGCCAATTGTCTGAGGCCAGCGTGGTCAGGCAGACTGGACTCAGCCCTAGCAGTCAGCCCTACGCCTAACTGAGACCCTTGTAGTTTCGCTTACTCCGATGAACCAACCGGAATCACAGGGCAATCTAACAAGACTATCCATTATATCACCTGCCAAGCTTGTAACATAACGCGGAGACAAATAAAAGACGTATAATCGGTTCAAAAGAGTAGCCAGATCGTCATAGTTTACACGTGACGTAAGCTTCAGCATTGATGAGAGATAAGCTTAAAATATCCCGATGCTGCACTAATGAGCTTCTAATTTCTCACTCAACTATCCGTGCTTTTCTTACCAATATTCATCATGCAGCAGCAGCAGCAACCTGTACGAGCGACTCTGTCGTGTAGTTCCTGTCGTCAACGAAAGTATGTGCTTACTTTCATATGTGGAGACAAAGCTAATTAGCTAGGCTGAAATGTGATCGCGATGAACCATGCAGCAATTGCGTCGCTAGAAATGTCTCCTGCCAGTACGCCCCGTGGCCGCGAGGACGCGTGGCGGCGCAGCAGAGGAGGGATAATCGACAGACTGACCTGAATGACCGTGTTCGCCATCTTGAACAGCTTTTGGGATCTATTGTCAATCAGTTACCTGCTCAGCAGCAGGCCCCTTCTTCTGATTCGCCCAGTATCAAGAGTCCTGCTAGCACCTATATCACGCATGGTTCGTTGCAGGGTTCGCTGCAGTCTTCTAGTGGCAGCGGAGACAGTACGGAAGTCAAACCTGGACGCATGATGGCGAATCCGAATGAGACGATTTATGTTTCTAGTAGTCATTGGTCTGCTATCTGCAATGAGGTAAGTAATCAGACTTTTGGGAAGGGCATGACTGACAAGAGGTGAAGGTCGATTCTATCCGTGAACACCTCGACGAGACGAATGAGTCTACAGATTTGGGCATCACAGACCAAGCTCAGAGCCAAGTCCCTATGCTTCTGGGCTCAGGAAGGGTACAGCCTAGTCTCGACGAGATTCTGGCAGATATGCCTCCCAAGCACATCACTGATAGACTCGTATCGCGATATTTTACCGCAACCGAACCATCTATTATGATCACCCACACGGGGGAGTTTGAGATTGAGTACAAACGCTTCTGGAGCGACCCCCATTCCGTCTCAGTCCAATGGATCGGCATGCTCTTTGGTGTTCTCGCAACAGGAACATTCCTCTACATCCGCTCCCAAGACGAACTTCCCGAAGGTCTAGGCGCACCTATGGAAGTCGCAGAAGGATTCCACCGCCGCTGTACAGACTGTCTGTTCTTATCCAAGTACTCCACTGCGCCTGGCAAGTATACTCTCGAAACGGTCCTGTTTAACATCCACGGCGAATTCGTCCGTCGACGCGACGCTCATCTTGGTGTTTGGATCTTAACCGGTATTGTCGTCCGTCTGGCAATGAGAATGGGATATCATCGTGATCCGGACAATTATCCTCGTATCTCTCCGTTCCATGGTGAAATGCGGAGACGAGTCTGGGGTGTTATCCAACAGCTTGACATTCTGACTTCTTGTCAACTTGGTCTGCCTTCTCTTATTCAAGAGTCGCAGTGTGATACGAGACTACCAAGGAATATTACGGATGACGATTTTGGACCTGACTCTACTCGACTTCCCCCACCGAGACCGGATACTGTCATGACACCTGTTTTGTACACCAGAGTCAAAGTCAGGATGATGACCATCTACCGAACGATCTTTAATCAAGTTTCTCTTGGTAAGACGGAGAACTATGAGGAGATCATGGCTTTGGATCATAAGCTTCATCAGATGCATCAGTCTATGCCACCTTGTTTCCAGATTGCCAAGTTGGAGGATTGCATCATGGTTGCGCCTTATATCCTCATCCGACGATACAACCTCGAGCTTCTGTTCCAAAAGGCGAGATGTACACTCCACCGTCACCATATGACCAAGGCTTACCAGGATCCCAAGTACAATTACTCCCGAACAGCCTGCGTCGACTCAGCCATGACCGTTCTTGGCCACCAAGCAAGTATTTTGAAAGAAGTACAGGTTGGAGGTCTTTTGTACAAGGACAGATGGTTCCTGACATCCCTTGAGCGACACGACTTTTCGCTCGCTTCCATGGTTGTCTGTCTTGAACTTAGCAAGCCACCTGAGCAGCAGAACCCTGGACTCGTGGGGTATTCCAGGGAGGATATGATCCAAGCTCTCAAGACTTCACAAGTATTCTGGGCGGCACTCAAGGCTGTGTCTGCCGAAGCAAAACAGGCTTATGATATGCTCACAGTAATGTTGAATGCTGTTTCGGTCAACGAGACCAAGGCTTCAGCTTCGTTGGAGAAGATTGTCAGTAATGAGAAGGCGGCAGCTCAGAACGGACATGGTAAGTAATTAAATCCTGTTGAAAGAGTATGGACTGACGTGAATAGTGAATGTGAGCATGTCTGCCCCGAGTGAGACGCCTTTCTCGAGCGAATTTCAGGGTCTTGAAGCTATGCTGAACAACTCTGAACCTGTGGACTGGGTAAGACTGACATTCTTCTGGAATATTTATGGTCTTGACTGACGTGCTTTTAGGATATGTGGGAGTCGCTTGTTCATATGCCTGATGACTTTTCGAACTATGAAATGTCAGAGGAACCTCAAACTTAAGATACGTAAATACCTATGTTGGCCGTTATATGAAATAAGAAGCTATCTACATATTACCTTGTCTCTACTGTGCATCGACCAGGGATCGTTCAATCTCGTAAGCCAACCATACATTCATGACTGCATCCATATAGCTACTCGTATTAAATTAATTGGTTTGAGTAAGATTCGAAGTCGCACAGTCGCAACCGGTCACCGAAGTGGGATTTCCATGCGTCAAGTACAATGATTACAGAGGTGCAACGTTAAAGGAATGGCGCCATGGGATAAGCTTGATAAGCTGACTCAGTTACTGCAATATCACAGATTCTCTTATCGCCACACTTACATTACGTTATCTGTTAGTGCTACAGCTCACTTTCATGCCCCGCAGACGTCATCGGAGCTGACAAATTGTGGAGTACTGACAAATGAATGATGGTGGGATAAATAAAGAAGCACGGAATTGTTACGCAACAAGCCGAATAAATAATCTCTTTAATTGAATATAATAAGGAAGCTAACCCCGTCTTGTTTCTCCTTCCTGTACAGTTGAATCCAACTACCGAACCTGCATGTCACGACCCCTTAAATCAAGACCACTTCTCAAGCATCTCTTCAACCCCGCCCAACTTCGACCTTTTCATCATACACCTACAAAAATGACTACCGGACTCTTCAACTACATTGACCCAACGTCGAGTGTCGACGCTAATGGTAACAAAGTCAAGCCATGGGCCAAGGTCGACGTTGATTACTCTTCCTTCGAGCGCAAGCAGGTCAAGCGCGAAGTCGTCGACATTCGCGCTGCTGCTAGCCTGAAAGCCTTCGATGTCGATCTCTCTGGCTTCGACGTCTTCAAATCGCCCGCCAAGGAGACCGAATTCACCGATGATGCGGCCGTAAGAAACGGTTACTACGGCGAGGTCGAAGCGCTGCTGAAGGAGAGAATCCCTGATATCAAGAAAGTCGTCATCTTCGACCACACAATCCGTCGTCGGGAAAAGTCTAGCCCCAGACAGCCTGTTCAGCAAGTCCACGTCGATCAGACTCCCGGGGCAGCGGAAGCTCGTGTTCGCCGCCACACGGACCCCTCAGAAACCGAAGAGCTCCTCAAAGGCCGCTACCAAATTATCAACGTCTGGCGCCCCATTCAAAACCCCGCCTCAGACTTTCCCCTCGCTGTAATCGACTACCGCAGCACCAAACCAGAGGACATGATCAAGGTGGACCTTCTGTACCCTAACCGCAACGACAACGACGATGATGATCGCGGCAAGGAAGTTCTTCCCGATGAATCCACGCTCAAGTCCACAGAGGGCTACACCGTCAAGGGCGAGACGTACTCTGTTGCGCCGAATGATGAACATAAGTTTTACTATGCGAAGGATATGACGCCTGAGGAGGTTATGTTGATCAAGTGCTTTGACTCGAAGAGTGAGGTGCATGAGGGTGGAAAGCATGGTATTGCCGGGTATACGCCTCATACTGCGTTCGTGGATCCTGATACGCCAAAGGATGCTCCTGGACGACAGAGCATTGAGGTGCGATGCTTGGTGTTTTACTAGAGAGAGATGGAGTATGAAATAGTTTGTTAGCGTTATGAATTGATGAAGGATTACTACCTATCTTTGAAGTTTATTGGATCGTTTGAGCGCAAGAGTGATACAAACAAAGCCAAGACCTGTAGGGGGGCTTCTAAACGTCGGACATACAATAGTCAATACTCTTGCGAGAACCTCTTCACTGGATCTCCTTGACCCATAGGCTCACGCGGTGCACGACGAGATGTTCTACGAGCATTAGGGATCATGCATCCATGTTCGTAAAATTGTTCCCGACGCGCGATTAATGTCTGTCTGTTGGGCTATGGACAAGCGCGAACGCCTTGAACGAGGGAGCAAAAGCTCAGTTTATCTAAACCTTCCATGAGTGATACTCGGACAAGGGCATTATGAAATGGACAAGCTAAGAATAACACTTCAGTGCACGAACAGCGCTGACGGTATCAGAGCCATGAACATGAGTTCATCACAGTATAAAGATGCCTGCACTTCCCAACCTGCATCAGCTCACCAGCAACTTCTCAGCTTTCCATCAACTCTTTGCTAAGACAAAAGTCCCCAGACTCTACCGACTCACATCTACTACAACTAACACCACCAGTGCACCAACTCAGACTCGGCAACCATGTCTTCATCGCAAACGCTGTCGTCGGTCCTTATCGGGACCGCTTCATGAAATCAGAGAATGGAGTGGGGATTGCCATGTTGCCACACTGCCCAGTCTCGTTTATGGAAATCCTTCTTTCAGGTCCCATGCACGAGGATTACGAATTTACAGCTGAAAACCCATCTTGGAAGTCTTCAGGTGGTGGGGTTCATCTTGGTACGCATTATGCTACGACCGACATGCAATGGATCGTCGAAAAACATCTACGAGGCCTATTTCTGGCCCTTCTGGCGCGGAAAGCGGAACTTTGAGAAGAAAGAGACCTTCGATTTTGCACGAGAACTTGGCGCCAAGGTCAATCTCTTGCGCAGCGACAAGTATACTGACAGCACTGAGCTCAAGGTTCTTGATAATCTCGTAGAGGCTGTGTCACGCATACAGAGTAAAATTGACAGCCTTTACGAGGATGGTGGCTTTCAAACCGAGTATAACAGCTGCGACTATCTTCCAGAGTTCCATGAATTGTACTTAGAATCGACGCTCGGCATCTGGTTCGAACTATGCCGCGCAATCGCCCCTCTGGCCGACAAGGACTACATCGCGCAATGTGAGCAGCGCAGCCAAGGCTTTGGCCACCGGCGACATCGCTTTGTCGTTGACCCAGCGTGGGATCCTCGAGCTGAGTGGCTGGAACGGGAGCTTGATAAGCATATCCCTCTGTGCGTGGAGCGGCGCAGGTGTCTTCCTAAATACGCCACACCCGTTGCCCGAATTATGCGCGATAGCTTGAAGAAAGCCTACCAACGGTTGTCGGTCAATCGTGCTGGTGGACGGGCTTGGTGTGAGATTGAGTACCAGAATGAGTGGTATGTTACTCCTGAAGATGTCCGAAAGGCTCTCGAGGATAGAGATTTGGAGGGGAAGTTGACGACCTTCTGGAGTGGATTGCTATGATTGGTTTGCGAGTTTGTTTTGCGAAGGTGCGCTTGTTGGGATAGTGCTCTGGATAGCACTTGGCTTGCGGTGGATCGGACAACAGTTGGGCTGGACCTAACCTAGAAACGCAGTTTGCTTGTTTTTCACTTGGAAGCAGTTTTCCTTTTTGTTTAGAAACGCTTAGTTGTTATTGTCAATTTAGATTCTTTTGTCTAACTTAAATTCCACTCTCTCTGAATGAACGGTTTGTGGTAATGACGATCGATCGACCGTGTGTCGATGACTTCCAGTAATTTACGCAGTCTGTTGCGATCAACTACTTCCTTTGTCGACGGCCAATTTGTTCCATGACTCTCTCGCAGGATCTCTTTGGTGTAGCCGTAGAGTCAACAGTGATTATGACCTTCTCATCATCGGGGCGACATGGATACATGAGCCACCTCTCAAACAGTTCCCGTCCATTTTCTTCTTTTCTCCCCTCCGCAGCCTTGGGCGGATGATCAACACCGGTTCGCTGACACAACATCGGCTCACGAGCACGCAGCCTCTGATCTAAGAGTTCAATGTCCATCACCCTACACTCGACGTACCAATAGGTATACCCAAACTCGGCCGCCAATGCCATTCCTTGGTGGAGGATCTTGGGAAAGTTACAAGTGCTGTCGACGATGACCGTACAGACGCCCTGTTTGATGGCGTCACGGCCAAGCGCCCATTGGAGGTCATAGGCTTGCTTTGCGGCTGTTTCGAAGCATGGGTTTTCTTGTTCAAGGAGAGAGGATCGGATAACGTCATGGTCGATGACGATTCCGTTCTCAAGCTCTGTGCTGAGTCGGCGGGCGAGGGTGCTTTTGCCGGAGCCTGGCGCCCCGGACATTTGAATCAGGTGCTTGCGCGGCATTGTATATAGTGTGTTCTGGTAGTGTTTCAACACGCGAAATAAGTAGGGTGGTAAACAAGGGCAAAGACAGTAGATTAAGCTCAAGAAGTGGAAAGAAGGGTGAGGGGTAAATTGAGTTATACGGCGTCACTATCGTATAAAAGAATGTGCGTGATAATCTCTACGTGGCGAATCATTCACGAATACAACACGGTTAATGGTTTAACGGTGCTGCTTTGGCGTTGGTAGACGGGATTGTTGACCTGCGATACTACTGGACCATACCATACACTCAAACCTTCTCACAGAATAATTGATAAGCTTCATGAAACATGCTTCTCTATAACATTGTCTATCTCAGGGTATCATGTGACAAACTATCCCTCATTCTATAACTATAAACAAATCATGAAAACATCATTACTGCGCCTTCTTCTGCCTCCACATACTTTTGACAAAGTACAAAATACTAATGGCGAATCCGAGGCCAGCGAATCCAACAGCCATGTAAAACGCCGAGCGGTATCCCTTAAGTAACTCTCCTTGGGACTCTCCGCCCTTGTTGATGTTGACCTCGACGGTAGCAGCGAAGCCAAGGCCGAGACTGATACTGTAGTTGACGATTGTGTTGACCAAACTGGCTGCGATACCCTGGTGCTCTCGGGAGACGGAGTTGGAGAGGACCAGTGTGGCGGCGGGGAAGGACATGTCCATGCCGAATGTCATGATGATCAGACCGAAGAAGGATTGGAACCAGTATGATTGTTCAACGGGGGCTGTCATCATGAGGATGGTACCGGTGGTGAAAGAGGCGAGTGCGAGCAGCATGACGAGCGCAGGGTGGGCAACATGCAGAAGCCACGCTGTGGTCATGGCGGCGCAGGCTCCAGAGATAGCGACGGGACTCATCCAGGCAGCGGTAAGGAGAGGAGAAGCTCCGCGAATGAGCTGGAAGAATTGCCATGTGTAGTAAACCCAGATGCCGAAAGTTGCCCAACCACAGACGATGCAACCCAGGATATAAGCCACGTCGCTAGTCAAAGCGTCGAAGGGGATGAGAGGATGAGAAGCGACGCGCAGCTCAATGTAAAAGAAGACAGGAACCATGAGAACTCCAAGGATGAGGGTAACAATGACCCAGGGCTTGTCCCAGCCATCGATGGGAGCTTGGTTCCAGGCAAAGTTGAAGAGAACAAGCGCAGTGATACCAGTAAAGGCACCAAGAAGATCCAATTGACCAAGGATCTCGCCCCAACTCAAATCGGCAGAGGAAAGTTTGTGGGGAGGATCAGGAATGATGAAGTAAGCCATGGCGGCAATGAAAGCAAGACCAAGCGCGAAAGAGTAGAACGCCCAAGGCCACCAGCTAGGATCACCATGAACAAACAGTCCAGCAAAAGCAGCAGCGAACACACAACCACCAGGCGCACAAGCGCCGAACAAAGCGAAAGCAACAGCCTTTCTACCACCAGGGTTATACGAAGCACCCAGAATAGCAAGGCCGTTCGGCATAACGAGCGCAGGTCCGATACCCTGGAACACTCTTGCAAAGACGAAAAGAACATGGTTCGAATAATTCGCCAATCCGCAAACCATAGACCAAACCGCAAACCAAGCGAATCCAATAAGGAACATGCGCTTGTAACCAAAGATGTCGCCAAGACGGCCCGAGAAGAGGATAAAGGTTCCGACTGTGAGACTGTACCCTGCGATAAGCCAGCTTAGCTCGGCTGGGTTACTGAGGCCGAATGAGTCGCCGATAACGTGAATAAGGTTGAGACAGTTTCCGAGGGCGCCTTGTGTCATGAACTGTGCCATACAAATAATTGACACGAATAATATTTCGCGGGGCAGGGAGAAGGAGTCTGCTATTGAAGCTGATGTTTTTGTTCGAGAAAGTTCTTCTTCATCGCGACCTGTCAGGGTATTGTTGTCTGAAGTATCCCTTTCAGGATCAGGCATAAAGCCTTGTTCTACAACAATTAGCATTTCGCAATAACTCTCAGAAACGAGTTTCTTACCTTTCTCAGCTTCTGTTGCCATATTGAAGAAGCTGTACAGATCAAAGCCGTTATCTTCTGTGGTTCAACCGATGACGAAGTGGACAAGAGCTAAGCTTTGTACCTCTATAAAAAACGGCCAGAGCTCCGTGGATCTGAGTATATCCGGATATCCGTATTTCCGGGCCAATAACTAAGCACAGCAGACACAGAGGATCCACGACGGCAATTATAAGCGAGGTTTCGGGATTAGAAATCTGGATGGAGATCAGATCTCAAGAGAAAGGAGACGCTATTCGTATATCCGAGGGAAGGGATGAATGAGCTTATTTTCTAGTGGAGAGTCGAGGTTGAGCTAGAAGGGTGACTGTGCATGACGCCGGTCTTGGTAAGGATTACGGATGTAGAGAGAGTTGTGGAGGAATGAAGGAATCACCGATAACGGCACTGTTGGGATGGGAAAACATTCACGCTGAGCGGATGTAAATTGTGCCGCTTTATTGTTATCAATCGCAAACGCTTGTGGGACTGTTGGAAGTCAAAGTACAATTTGCCGTTCATCAACCGCCGATTTCGCATGCTCGTATTGTGCTGGCTGGCTGGGCAGGGAGTTTTAGTTGGTGCAGGAAAGCTCCATTGGGAGGAATGCTCAAAGCGTCGCTGATCGCTGTTTCGCGGGGCATAATTGTCCATCAATTAGCCCAGTCAGTGAAATGCTTCAGGAGAGAACATTGTATGAACCGAACTTTGTATTGATCAAAAGAACTCGGACAATTTTTTTGTTACATGAGTTCGATATGGAAAATACGGTTGTGTTTGCACGATTGCTGTAGCACAATCGAAGTTGTACCACAACGCTTACTCGGTATGAAGAGTAGGAGCAAAATCAGGATGACATGTGGGATGTTACTCAACAAGGCGCTATCAAGCTTTTACAATCCACAATGCCAGTTGAAAGGGAACACAAGATCTAATTGTAGAACATGATATCTAAAAGTTTGATTCAAAGATTGACAATCTCATCATATTGTTGCGTACGATACTCCGTAAATTCTAATTAATTCCATGTCGTGGGGCTACCCTGCAGTGGCAAGTAAGGCCCACTGTAAATTCTGCCACATTATACCGTTTTCGCCACTGAACCTGGTCAAGCTCTATCGTCAATTCGAACCAAACCCCACGTAAATTTACCATCCCCACCATCACGACCCTTATCGATCAGACCATCAAAATGTCAAAGACAAAGTCCAAGAAGCGCAAGCAAAACGCCCAAGCGCAAGCCCAACCTGAGAACCCCCGCAAGATCGCAAAGACAACAACTCCCTCGATACCGACGCCTCCTCCCGATGGCACCGCTACAACCTTCGAGCCAAAGAACCTCCACACTGTTGTGTCGGAGGAAGAACTCGAGATTACAATTGACACGCTCAATTCGCTTGCTCAGTATCCTGGCTTGATTAAGTCGAAGCTGTGCAAGGATCTGAGAGTTGCGGTTTACGACTTTCGACAGGCTTGTACGACGGGTGTCAATGCCGCTGGCGCGAATCTCACGGCGCAGGTCACTGCTGCTCTGGCCGATCGGAAATATACTGAGGCGAGGGTTCTTCTTGCTGAGATGAAGATTCGCGGTGAGCAGCCTAAGCTTGGTGCTTTGTGTCGATGGGTCCGTGATCTGGATGTTATTAGCGGTCTGTCGACTGTGCCGGATCAGCAGGGTCTTGTCAAGCGCTCGGAGAGGGAGGAGACTCTCATCAAGGTCATTGATGCAGTCTTGAGAGTTTGCGGTCATGAAGACCGAAACCCCAAGGCTGTCGAGCAGCCCTCTTCAATTGCCCTGCAGGAGATCTGGGACCTTCGCCCCGACACACCCACCGAGCAAGTCTATGCCACAGTCCTCGATGGCAGTCTCGTTGCTTCAGCTCCCGACTCCCTCAAGAAGAACCTTCGTATCATCGAGACAACACCTGGTCCCGAGCGCAAGCCTCCCAACCACCACGACGCCATCCTATATGCCTCCACACCCGACGCCGTTCCGCTGTCAACCACGCCGCCACCGACTACACATACACCACACCCTGTTGTGCCTGGTCTCAGTGTAGCTACGCATGTTCTCTACCCCGAAGAGTGCAAGGCTATCATCGCTGCTGGCGAGAGTGTCAACTTTGTTCCCGACGCGCCGCTTCGTGAAGATGGCGACATTAGTATTCTGGCGCACAACTTCTATTGGGTCGTCGATCAGACTTTCCATGACACACTTTGGTCACGCATTCAACCGTTTGTACCGGCGGTGATGAATGGTCGCTTGGCCAGAGGCGTCAATCGCCGTTTCCGAGTCTATCGCTAGTAAGTTCGAATGCCGGACGCCAATCGTCTTGTCACAGCTAACGTCCCAAAGCGTCCCAGGAGCAGAGTACCGAGCACACATCGACGGCGCATGGCCCCCAAGCGGTATCACCAAGGAAGACAAATACGTATACGATAACTCGCCCGCCGAGAAGAAGCAGAGCTCGCTGTTCACCTTCCTGATCTACCTCAACCAAGATTTCGAGGGCGGCGAAACAACATACTTCCTACCAGCAGCTCGTGAAGGAGTGCTGAACGCATACCCTGTTCGTCCCATCATGGGTGGTGCAGCAATCTTCCCACATGGTGAGATCAACGCTACACTGCATGAGGGTACTGGTGTACGAAGTGGAGCGAAATATGTCATTCGAACGGAGATTGAGTACGATGTTGAGCCGTCGGAGGAGATCAAGGTCTAAGGCACAAATAAATTGAACATCTTGGACAAAATTACAAATAGGACGGCTGGACCGGGAAAAGTATTGATACGCTGTATACGCCTAATGAACAAAATAAACATCATATTTATGCTTCAGTTGCGGCTTCAGTTACTACCTCTCCAGCAGCAGGCTTACGTCCCCAGACAATACGCTGGAGGTAATAAGCATGCGCCCGGTTCTTGGCCTTCAATTCCTTCCTCAGTTGCGCGCAGTAGAGAACAACCTGCTCCTTGGTCCAGCCCTCAAGCAGACTAGCCATGAAGGCGATATGGCCCTCCACATCAGACAGAACACTAAGGTTGGTGAAGCGACCAATTTCCTTGAGCCGATCATCCTTGGGCCAGTCTCCTACAGGAACCTTGATCGTCTTGGACTGGATGTCCACGAAACCAGCCTTCTTCATGCCCTCCTCTTGCAGGTTACCGGGAAGAGGCGAGAAGACACGACCGAGCTTCTTGGCACCCTCGTGGAAGAACTTGCCCCATTCTGCAATGGCGCTGCCAGGCTTGACGCTGTCGTCGTCGCTGAGAGCCATGGGGTCACCCTCGTGGGACTCCATCCAGCCGCCGGGGGCGGTCACTTGGAATGCGCGCTCGTACAAGGCGTTCCAGTCGGGGACGCTGCCGTAGAGGAAGCGCATGTGGACGAAGTCGGCCGAGTTGGGAGGGAATGTCCAGTCGAGGGTGAAGTCTTCGATCTCGAACTTGACATTTGGGGGGACCCAGCTAGAGGATGTTAGCTGCTGGAGGTATTGTCGTAGAATCGGAATTACCTACCTTGGCTGGATGGGAGAGATATCTGTTCCGATGACCTCGGCCTCAGGAAACTCGTCACCAAAGTCCATAGCCCAAATACCAGTACCGGTACCAATGTCAAGAACCTTCTTAGGCGACTCAACAGGCGCAAAGTAGAGCTTTCCGTCCATGATCAGCAGGGAGGTATGGTGGATGATATCGAGAGCCTCGGAGGCCTGGTTATCGTTTGACGCCCAGTACTGAGCATCGCCTCGTTCGGCATGGTATGTTCGGCCGTTAATGGTACGGTAGTCGAGGATGCTCGAGTTGATAGACGCAGTCGAACTGGCAGAGTCGTCACCTAGCGAGGAGTCGTTGTCTGAGTTGTCGGCTTCGGCTTCGACGGGGTCTTCGGTAGTGGCGGTGTTCTAATTGAGTTAATTAACGAAACATCAGGCGAGTGGTGTGTTTTACCTCCCAGTGCGTAGGAGCAAGCATCTCCTGCGCGCCACTCTGCGCAGTTTGCGCTTCTTCAGCAGGTGCAGCAGCCATCTTGACGAATACTCAGAAAAAGCGAGGCGGCGAGAAGAGAAGAGAGAGAGAACCAACACCCGCCGCCCGCCCCTCTCGTTTGGGGTGACGGTTGGTCCCAGCTCCCACAACTGCATGGTAGCATCGAGTTTTAATGTTCAAGGGTCTGATTTGGACGCTAGTTTCCGGGGAACGGCGGATGGATCCACTGTTTGGATCGGGAAGGGGAATTGGTCCGTAGGTGAGGTCTCCATGATGACCTGATTTCGGTTATAATGGGCGGTTACAGCGTCTTTGACAAGACAGACGTGGCAGGTTGGCCAAGACGGGTGACCGAGGTGCTTGGTAGGAATGTCACGTGGATGGCTTGGCCTTATCTTATCTCTGAACGTGAGTGATCGTGAAAGTCGTCTGGGTGTTAGAAGAATTGGCTGGGAGCATAAGAGACCAAATAATTTAATCACCCTATGTTAAGAGTAGGGTGATCTCAGAGGGTGATTCTTCTATTATCAACTCGGTCGTCGATACTTGAGGGGCTGCAGGTCGATTGATAGTGAACAACAAGATATGTTCCCAATGCAAATATGAGTTGCAACCAATGGCAGTATTCATCATGACTTGACCAACACAGACCAATGTTCTTGTTCCAACACCGTGCAGTGATGTGTGGAATGTCGCAAGCGAAATATGTCATGCTCTTGACCATGCTTGAGATTTACGGAAAGTACAGGTCGTGCAAGCCTTCGTATGCCTGAAGAGTGCCGTGTCAATGGCGTCGAGACCTCCGAGAGAGCTCAAAGAAACTATTCAAGAGCTAGCCCGAATTTCCATGCCAATTTCTATAACAAGCATACTTTCTATCAGTTTTGGTTGCAATATCATGTTCCTGGCATCTGAACTCCAAGTTACCTGTCTCTGTCTGTTCACAGGAAGGAGCTTCTGAGCTAGCAGACCTGGCCGATGAGGCGAAATACTATGCTGATACAATTGGAAATCAATGTCATAACAAGGAATGGGTTGTCTCCGGATCAGTGGTTGGTATGGTTTGGACAGATGTCGGACTCATATCGCCACCCGGCACTTGAAAGGGAATTCCAAGAAACTATTGAGGGGCGTATGTATCTTCCATGGGCAGCATAACCTCGTCGCCGCCGTTGGCTTCGTGAGGATTAACCCAAGGACTTCAGTCAGGTTACCGTTGTAGAGTATAGACAGCATCAGGGAAGAGCTACTTCAAGGGAGGATGGAATAAGACAATTAATTTGTTCTCAAGTCTCCATTTCCAACTTCGCAGTCAACAACAAGACTTGGTGAGATCAAAAATGAATGACAGGATCTGATCGAGGCAAAAAACAAAGTTGTTAGGACCGAGCGTGGATCGAACACGCGACCTAGGGATCTGCAATCCCTCGCTCGTACCACTGAGCTATCGATCCTTGTAAGCTTTGAATGAAACGGATGATGATAATTGCTGTCTATATAGAGAACCGGCAGAATTGTTCTCTGTTATACCCATCGTATATCGTGCAATTGGGGATGGTGGCAGATTGATGATAGTCGCTGTCAAAAACGCTCGGAGCATCTCAGCCCCGATCTTACAATAAGCGCCACTGATAGCGATAAGCTTCTGTACCTTGATGTCTGTTTGAGCTGCCGCATCAAGCCTAGAGTAAGCGGGGTACGATAGCAAATGCATCGCGACGCGAAAGACCTTTTGTACAATGCTACAATATTGCCCTGGTAAATTCGTCATCGTTAATCTGCTTATATAATACCTGTCGTTTAATATGAAACGTGCCCAGCCTTTTTTCTAGATCCTGTAACGTTCCTCATCAACAGCCTCAACCATGGGAATCTTCAAGACTGCCATTTTGCTCGCTGGAGCCTCCCTTGGGGTCTTCGCGTCTCAGGTCCCACTTGGCGAGGACTCACCGCAAGCTTCCACCTTCCAGGTGTATTCAAGCTCTCTTCATCCTGAACACTCAATTCGCATCAAGGAGCAGGTTGACGATAAAATCTGCGATGCGCGTGTCAAGCAGTACACGGGTTGGCTTGATATCGGCAGTCAGCATCTGTTCTTCTGGTACTTTGAAAGCAAGAATGCACCAGCTACCGACCCTCTGGCGTTGTGGTTGACAGGTGGTCCTGGAGGTTCGTCAATGCTGGGATTGCTCCAAGAGCTTGGACCTTGTCTTATCAATGAGTATGGCAATGGAACGGTGCACAATCCTTACGGTTGGAACGCGAATGCCAATTACATCTTTGTTGATCAACCTGCTGGTGTTGGTTTCTCGTACTTGGATGAGGATGAGCCGATTCCTGGGAACTCGTTTCTCGCTGCTGATAGCATGCATAAGTTTATGCAGATCTTTACGACGGAGGTTTTCCCTGATCTCGCTGGACGGCCATTCCACATCTCTGGAGAGAGCTACGGTGTAAGTGGCATCAGACGAATATCTTGGCGGTGACTAATATTTGCAGGGTCACTACATCCCCATCTTGGGCGCTACAATCGTCGCTCAGAACAACCTCTACCCCAAACGTCCCCAGGTTAACCTCGAGTCTGTCCTCATCGGAAATGGCTACATCTCGCCCCTCGACACAGCCTTCGGATACTGGGAGACTCTCTGCACCACTAACCCGGGCGTCAAGGAACCCGTCTTCAACAGCACCCGCTGCGACATCATGGCTGCTAACCTTCCAAGATGTCTCGATCTCGCACGCGTCTGCTACGAACACCCCGACCACGCAATCTGCGGTGCCGCAGAGCAAGTCTGCTGGGACGGCGTCGTAAAGTGGTACGACGGCGAGTCAGGGTCTAACGGTGGTAGGAACAGATTCGACATCAGCTTTCCTTGCGAATCTGGTGATGACCTCTGCTACAAGGAATCTGCACTCATCCAGAAATACCTTAACCTCCCCCATGTATTCAAAGCACTTGGTGTTCCAGATGCTTTGACAAACTACTCGATCTATTCATATGAAGTAGAAGAAGCCTTCTCGCTAGGCTTCGACGCAGGCATCAGCACCCAGACCCAAATCCTGTATCTACTC
Source organism: Fusarium humuli (assembly GCA_004366955.1). Classification (NCBI taxonomy): domain Eukaryota; kingdom Fungi; phylum Ascomycota; class Sordariomycetes; order Hypocreales; family Nectriaceae; genus Fusarium; species Fusarium humuli. The sequence goes on along the minus strand of QHKN01000183.1, from coordinate 96,222 downwards.
AACGCCAATGTCGATGTGCTCCTGTACCAAGGCAATCTGGATCTTGCATGCAACACTGCTGGAAACCTAAGATGGAGCAACAGTATGGAGTGGAAGGGACAGCCAGCCTATGTGGCCCAACGACCAAAGGCGTGGGGTGCTTGGGGTGAGGAGATTGGTTGGTACAAGGAGGTCAAGATCCAGATGGGTGAATCTGATAAGAAGACTACTTTCTCGTTTGCTACGGTTGATGGGGCTGGGCACATGGTAAGTCATCTATGGATGCCTGTATGAGCTTCTGCTAACTGCTTTTAGGTTCCTCAGGGTAAGCCTAAGGAGGCTTTGGAGTTGGTCAACCGATGGTTGAAGAAGCGCAGCTTTGCTGGTTGAGCCACCCCAAGCTGAGGTTGTTTTCACGTCTGCTATCGGCGTGGAGAATTACTATAGCAAGGCACTTGGAAATGGTAAAAGCAATTTGTTCACTGCGTCTTAGTCGTTCGACCAGCCTTGACCCATGCATGGCTAGGCTCTGCCCAGCTCAGAGAATGTGCAGCTATACTTCGCCTCACTGCCCCTGAAGAACCACGCATTGTGAGATATTGCTAGACATTGGGAGTAGCTAGATGTATGTAGGGGTGAACTAACTTGCTATTGGTACTCTACACCAATGGTGTCTACGCACTGCAAAGGAGATAGAGCAATCGACCAGCTATGACACACATATCTAACACCTCCAATTGTGTATGTGTGATTATTGAAGGTTAGTTCTTCAAGCAAACATCGCTGTTGCCTTCTGGACTGTCAACACAGCCCTTGCACTTATCAAGCCACTTGATCAAGCCACCATGTCCTCCGATGCAGTCGAAATATGAGGTTTTGATCCAGTCATCATTAATGGGATGGCCTCCGTCCGACAGAGCCTGCCTGATCTGAGCATCGTAGTTACCTATGATGCAAAAGTGGTTAGATACTACAACCCCCATTTTCAGTAGGGGTACTTACCAACTTTCAAAAGGACATATCCGCAGTATCTAAGACCTGTGGTGCAGTCCCTTGCTTTAACAATGGGAGCAAGAAGCGCAACAGCGGCAACGGAAAGATTGAGGAGTTTAACCATCCTGAAGAGTAGGACCGGGGTTGTTTATAGAGTTGTAGTCTGTTTGGGGTAATTGACTGGTGAGTTGATCTAAGTTCTTTGTAAACTGGAGGATAACCACCATATTTATATCAAACCGGCTTGCCACGCTCCAGAGAGAGATTTGAACACTGGACAAATCGCAGCATGGAAGCCGTATAGCACAAGGAGTATCTCAATACGCTGACATATGATCAACGTTCCTGATGAAAGTTCCGACGAAGATGATACCTATTTCGTATACGATCTGCTTTTGATACGAATAACACCGCTTTGGGCTTTAGCAAACTTTCATACTACCCGTTTGGGGAAACCTTGAGAGAACGCGAGTTATGTCATGGGAGAGGAAAATTCTACTCGAGCTTGTGCTTACGATTTCCATGAAGCCCTGCCAGCGCCTAGAGTGGGTGAGTGGGACAGATCATGAACTCATACAATTTCGAGTTGTAATCTAAGACAATTGAACATTTAATGAAATGGGTGGAACGTCTAGTCAATCAAGCGTCTTACTGGTTGGTCTTTTCGTAAAGCCAGTGTCTATGATCTTTACTACCTGCCTAATCAAGGTATATTATTTCGCCGAGGTCTACACAGCTTAGTTTGTGTTATGTCAGCTTACTACAGCCTGCATAGATGAACATAATCCTATAGTAAGGCCTATCAACCTATGGGCTCCCCGAGAGTTTAGAAGGGTTAGTAAAACGCTGGTTTTATAATGTAAAATAGTTAGGAGTAAAGAATGTGGTATATTACTCAATATAGTCTATACTCCATCAATAGTTATACAACAGTGCATAATGGTTTCAAGCAAAAGCCAACCTGGCTACACTTTGAGTTCTTGGCGCAGTAGGTGACCCTCTTTATTGTGTTTCACTGCAGGCCTGGATGCCAAGTAACTGAGACAATGAGGCTTCAACTCGTCCCTATTCTGGAGTTATCTTTTCACATTATCATATTCAAGCTGCAGACTGAACAGAAAAGGCAGGAGATTTAATCACTCAATCATCTTTGAGTTCAGTTAGGAATGTCAGTAATTCCAGTCACGGTTTTCAGTAAGTCAATAGTTATCTCTCGCGATCAGAAGTTTGAAAGTTCTTGGGTATATAAGGGAAGGGATTCCTCGAACAACTCCCAACAACCACAACACAAGCCACTCTTACTCACAACCATCAATCAATTACCTTCATTACAGTCACCCAACTCGCAACAATGGTGAAGCCTATCGTTCTCGCAAGTGCCCTTCTCGCTGCCGTCGTAATGGCAGTCCCAGCTAGCAAAGCCGACGAGCCTACTTCTGTCACAGTGGCAGCCCAGGCTGGTAAAGCTGAAGAGTCTGCTGCTGAAAAGACTCAAACTAACAGCGATGACGAGCCTATTGAACTGCTGAGTTTCATCGGAAGTTGCCGGTCCTGCTTCATGTCTGGAACAAGTCTTACCTGCGAATGTGCCAACGGCGCGGGTGGCTGGTACAGAAGTCATGTCGATCTTAACCAATGCGTTGGCAACGCTGATGGTTGGATCAGGTGGTGGAATAAGTATGGCATCATTGGATTGCATATATCTTAACCTGGTAGCTAACTACACAACAGTGGAGGCTTCGGCGGATCGTGTAATCGGCTAAGTGTTGATGTGGATTCCAGACTCCGCGCTCATTGCTTGAACAACAGTGGAAATCGGATTATGTCCACTCTTCTACTCAGTATGCTATTCTCATGTCGATTGAAGATTCCGTTGCTAACTCTAACGATAGACGAAAGGATCCATAACAGCCGAGGTCAACTGTGGTGTGGCAATTAACACCGCTGAGGGAAGGCCTGCGGGGCTTTAATCATTCTTATTCGTTTCTTGACCCAACCAAATCTTTAAAACAGGCACAACACACTCATTCAGGATAAGCCATTCTAAACGGATTTACACATTTTTTAAAGCATTATGACTCCAATGCTTACACGCACAACACACTCATTTAGTATCTTAAACTTCAAACTACTAGAAATACAAACCATTCATCTTTGGACTCATGTTGCTTTTATTGTCAAACGGAATAAAAGATCCGTAACATAAATGTACCATTGGTATTTACCGTATTTTCCGGATATAAGCAAAGTGCAAACTTTTTTCATCCTTTCTAGACTCTCTCATCTAAGCGAGCTGATGTCGCGTTCGGGATAAATGTTGGTTAGTTCGCGATAAGCTAGCTGTAGAGGGTCTAGAACTTCGATAGTTGCTTTTTCGGACGTTGAAAAAGTCGATAGTTTCTTTATGCCCCTGACTACAGCCAGCCACAATGGCGTTTTTCTTGGCGCTAAAGCAGCACGGTAAAATTAAGGAGAGGAATAGAGCACGATATTTATTTCGTTGATCGCCACTATTGAACGCCAGTACGATTGTCGGTCTTTACTCAAGCCACTCGTTCTCAGAATCCGATCCAAGATGGTAGCTAAGAAGTTTGTCGCTGCTATTTTTGCAGCTTATGTTGCTGCAGGGCCTTGTAAGCCCAAGAGTCTTCCCTCGGACATTTTCTCTTCTACCGCGTCTATCGATCCAACGACGCCAGTTGATACTACCACTTCTGGTCAAACTACCCAGTCGGAAGGCGCGTCTAGCACTGACTTGACCACTTCCGAGGCTTTGACCACAACTGCTTTTGAACAATCCACACAGACAACAGAAGCAGCCTCTACCACCTCCTCTGTTGGACCCGCTGGTGAGGCCATTATTCTACAGATCAACCCGCAGCAACGCCGTGCGAAGCGAGACACCGCATTCATTGGAACCGACAACCCTAACTCCTGTGACCTCGCTACGACGTTTCGCATCAACGATGAGCAGCTTCAACAAGATGGAGTGCCAGTTTACTACGAAGGCGAGCCTTACCAAGAATTGGCCACTCAGGATACACCACCAGCCGATGCAGTCACCACAGGCTTCTCAATCGATGGGGGCTATCTTTCATGGACAAACGACGCATTTGGAGACGCAAGATTCTGTCAAACTGCATCGGACGAAAAGGTCTACATCATCTTTACTTTAAAGCCCACAGGATGCCAGTGGATTACGCTTACAGCGTATAAACGTATGAGAAACCGCTGAATCTTGGGAATATAGCTAACTTCAGGACACAGAGAGTCAATGCCAGAACGGACAGATCATTGACGAAGAGGTTTCTAGTGCCGAGAGCACTTCGGTTGAAGTAACCAGTTCCGTCGATGGAACTAGTTCTGCCGAAATCACAACGTCCACGGAGCAGACTGCTTCCGAAGAGACTACCTCTGCGGAAACCACATCCAGTGAAGATGTTACTTCGAATGGAGTAACTTCTCAGTCTGTTGAGGAGACTTCCTTGAGCGAAGCCCCTACGACTACTCAAGAGGTCACTTCTTCTGAGACAACCTCTCAATCTGCTGGAATTACGTCTTCTGCAAACGTCTGTTTTGCAGGCCTAAGCGATCCAAACGGCCAACCAGACGTGGACAGTCGTATCAGCGACTGCTCAGCTTACAACACCGTGACAGTCAGCCCATTCGCCTCGTAAGAGCCCCCAGACTTCCTCTCGAAACCAGCGCTAACCATTATAGAACTTCAACTGTTTTGAAGAAGCGAGTTTATTACCAGATTCCTACAGCCTGGGCCACTCCTCAGCCCAAGATCACCAAGCGCGCCGATGATCCCACTGATACAACCATTTTCCCAACTGAGATCCCCTCTTACGCTACCTACTGCGACTCTCCCGAGGAATACTTCGAGGCTTGTTCAGAGGCTGGAGTCACTGCCTTCACAACAACACTAGACGAGCCTGAAACTTCAACTACTACATCGACCTCGGATGGCTGCGCACCTCTGTCGCTTGGAAAGAGAGGTCTTGAATACCTGGGATACACCGTGTCTGAAGATTGGGATCGTGCAATCTTTACTGGAGTTGTCCTACATGAAAGATTCCATGACTAGATTGAGTTGAGGTATTCATAGAACATACTTAGATGATTATGTACTCCGACGTTATCGTTGTGTTGATTTAACATGTATGTGTTGAGGGACGTGACTTTCTATTTTGAGCTTTTTCTAAGCGCAGGCCCTGAAGTATGCCACTAAAGCGATCAGATAAGGTTTGTGAAGCTATTTACACTTTCCACAAGAGCATTATGACTCCTTTGCCCACACATGACCTTTTCTCTTTTTGCCCTGCCTAAACATAAGGTTTAGGCACAGCATAAATACCCTTCTTTCTATGCTTCAATCCGGCTTTTTTTTTTCCTCTTCCTTCCACCCACAATGCCAATAAAGCTAACTTATTTGTGGCACTTCTTGATTATTTACTTAGCCTTAAGTTGGTCCTTCTCTTACTATTTATTATATTATGCTTTGTTCTACTCTTGTATGCGCAATGGACTCGATTGAGCATCTAAGCGCTCCTGCGTCGAATGTCATACGGTGAAAGCAATAAGAATGTTCGAACGAGGGAACAAATAACAAAGGGCTTTGAGGCTATGCTATCATATCATGTTTCCAAATGAGGGGCACAGAGTGTCGGTGAGGAATATGGTTGGACGTTAGACTGCTGTTTGCCGCTGGCTGCAGGGATAAATGGACAGGCCGCAGGGGTTACAAATTTATCACGCAAGACTTTCGTGACTTCTATCTGGACACAATGCTCTAGATGCAAATTTACTACAAGTAGAGATACAGATTTTCTGATCAATCTATTATGTTAAGGCGTCTATTTAAACAATCAATTAGTGGAGAAACCTGGCCTTTGATAACAGAGCCATTCTAGTATTTGTAGCCCCTGCATCGTGTGTGAGCATGATCGACAACCAGGCTGGGCTGAAGCCTCGCGGGGCTGAGTAGCTGTTGCATCTCAAGCACATTTCCCTCTACCGTTGCAGGTTAAAGCCAGCATTTCTTTGTCGTTTGGAAAGAAGCCGATGTAAAGTGTTTAAAAGCATCGTCAACATTCGAGACACGAGGATACGTAGGCCCACTCTTACAAACAAACCATAAGTTCTCAGGGTTATTGTGCTGACGATCTCAGATAGGCTTGAAACGTTCACAACTCATCCTTGCATAGCCTCATCTTGCTAAACCTCCCTACCCCTAGCCTTGCTATTTGAATAAGTAGAAGCTAGCCGGCTATCTTTCTCGAAACAACAATAGTCCCCTTTCAATCTCTAAATCCACTTCGGTATACTTCTCACTGTATCCCTTTCATATCGCATAGCAGTCCGCGACCTCTGCTCTCAGAGACAATAATGGACGGCAGTGACCTATCCCCGGCATTTGGCACACACCAAAGTAACATGTTGTCTCATCTGCACGGAGATGAGGCTGACAATGCCATTCGCGACCCTCACTCGCCCATTGTCGAGACTACGATACCAAGGGACAATTATCACATGTCCAACTTCACCACCACTCGCATGCTATTCACAGTCTACGGTATTATGTTACCACTTGTATTAGTCTTCTCGATCGGGTTTGTTACTGCATTTTCCATCTCGCCGAGCCACAGCTACTCCATCCGTTTTGACGACAATTCACCCACGAAAATGATTCGTGTTTATAAATCCAACCGCCAAAGTAACACGGTTATTCTACCCTTGGCCTGGCATTATGGCTACTACCTTATTTGGATACTCCTTTCTTGCTTGGTATTTGTGCTGTTGGATGGAGGTAAGCGCATAGACAGGTTCGGGGTATGCCACATACTTCTTTCGTTCCTTTCTCTGCTAGCCTTAATGGTGTGGATGATCCTTGCCTCGGATAAATTGGATGAAGAGAACGAAAACCCTTATGAGGCACATAACGGCCTATGGCGGACTGGGGTATTGCCTACTGGCCCTTCAGTCTGTGCACCGAGACTAGAGGAGAAACAGCGCATTCTTCTTGACACAGAATACTACAGCGCACAATTCGCCAGGGTCATAATACGAAACGCTTCCGATCGAGATTCTTCCGATTGGCCCTGGGTCCATCTTCCTTTTAATGAATCTCGATTTCTCCAAGTTCGCAATAACACAGAGATCTGTTACCAGGGCTTCGAGGGAAACCAAGATCTCTATGGACTGGGCGTCCGACTAGGCATATATTTGCAGTGGATCACTTCTTTCCTCGCGAACAATCTTCTCCCAGCTACTCGACAGACCTTTCGGGGTTCATGGCTAGTTTTCTCGATCGTCATGTGCATACTTGCATTTGTGGCTAGCATTGCTAACTACTGCGTTTTCGGTATCGAGATTGAGATCTTGTATTGGCTATACTGGGGCAGATTCGTCTGCGTCTGTGCCTCGGCGCCTAGCCAAACAAGACTGGGGGGACAAAGAAGATGGGTGGGTTTGGACTGGGACATCGCGGTTCATTACACGATGCATACCTTTATGGCATACCGTGGCCTCTGGTTCAGTTGATGGGGCTACGACCAGGCTTTCGCTCGATTGCCTTGCGGAACATATCACTTCATATTCGCCAAAGTTCTGGACCCCAGTGTTCCATACTGCTACGTTAGGGACGCCTTATCGGCTCTTTTTCACTGTATAACAATACCTCTCCTCGTTACTATCCCATTCGCCATCATCGTCATGGCTGCAGAGCTCAAGGCGTCAATTAAAGATTCAGCGGCTTATCGTCTAGCCTTCGGCTGTGCCGAAGGTCACACTATTGAGCAGGGAGACCAAAAGATCCAAGAAAGGGATGAGAATATATCCAAGGGAAACGAAAGCGAAGAACACACCGCCAGTGTCCTGGTAAGGCTGCGTGATAGGTGTCTTGGCTGGCCCAGATCAGCATAATATACGGTGAGAGATATGGCAGGAATGCCTGAACATAGGTTAGGTGGCATACGCCTGATCACACCAGTGGATATACGACATAGACGGTTCGTCTACCTGACACCTATCTCCTTAACGCATGACACTGACAAATTGTAGGCACTATCGTATCGGCTGTCCTATCGTGTGGCTAGCAGGCTTTTCGATCTCGATCACAGCTATCGAAACAACCTTGGCATGGAATCGAGTGACCTCCGTTCACTCACTGGCGTCGCTCGGCCAGATGCTTGCCTTTATGTTAGGAGTAGCACCAGTTATTTCAGTTCTCTGGAAAGTTTTCAAACAAGAACTAGTGAGTCCGTGGAAACTTCCTCTACCAGATGTAACTAACCATGTCGAAAGAGAAGAAGACAAGGTGCCAAGCGACGCACGATCGCGGCTGACGACGTGGAACTGGACACATTGCCACCACTACCCTTGACCCTTTCTGGTGCTATTCAATCTGCCTTTCGTCAGCTGGATGAAGGATTCCTAACAAACGCAGCTGCACTTCCACGTTTCACAACGAGTAATCGGTACTGTGATGTAGTTCCTGACAATGATCCATATACCATGAGTGGGGGTGTTGGGCCGGGAAGGCAATCTATAGATACTACCTCGGAACTAGACTCATCAGCAGAAACAAATTGTGAGACTGCTACTGAGGGTATGTCCTCAGTCTCAGATTTATCAATGGACGGAGGAAATACTGGGGTTCCTAGAGACTAAAGGACAGAGATAGTGACCATTACACTAGCATCTCTCGTCATGTGGTAAACTCTCCATAGTCAGAATACTCTTAAGCGAACGATTAGATGAGCTTTTCCCGTCATTTAGAGTTTCCACAGGGCAATATGACTCCGCTACCCGCACATGACCTTTTTCCTTTGCCTCCTTCCCTTATACAAGGTTTAGGCAGGTCTCCTAAGGGAACTTTTCATAAATGAGGAAGGTGTACCACAGAAGGTCAAAATTGTCAGATACAGTGACTGGTCAATAGTGACTTTGCGATGGCCTAACCAAGTGGGAAATTAGGAGTTATGGGTCGATCATGTCTGTGCTTCTATTGAGAAAGTTCATTGTTGTTGATCATGATGACTGGATGAGAATAGTAAGAAGGTTCGAGAGTTTTGATCACGCTCAAGCTGGAGAGATGGTAATATCAAGATTGAGAACAGCGATATGTGAAATCCAAATATGTAAATTAGAAGGAGTGTTCTCAGTAGATAATAAAGGTCAACCGCTCTAAAGCAATTGAAAGAAGCGAACAAGAAAATGATGCCGAATGAGTGGCTCTAGAGAAAATGCAGATGCCCCATGCCCATGCCCAATGCCGCAGATGTCCATCAAACTCCAAAGGAAATGTGAAGATCTAATATCCTTCTTACTCCTTGCCAGGGTACTTTCCAGGGTACCACTTTCCGTCATCATAGGGAGTTCCCTTGCCCTCGTACTTTCCAGGGCGCCACTTGCCATCATCAGCGCGCTTTGTTTTGCCATACTTCTCAGGGTCGTATGAGCCATCATCGACACCAGTGTCACCACCCTCGTACTTGCCAGGGTACCACTTTCCATCATCAACACCAGTGTCGCCGCCCTCGTACTTTCCAGGGTACCACTTGCCGTCGTCGGCACGCTTCACCTTGTCGCCAGGGTATTTGCCAGGATACCACTTTCCATCGTCGTAGCCAGTTCCCTTGCCCTCGTACTTTCCGGGATACCACTTTCCGTTATCGGCGCGCTTGGCCTTGCCGCCGTGGTATTGACCATCATCGTAGCCAGTTCCCTTACCCTCGTACTTTCCGGGGTACCATTTGCCGTCGTCGTAGCCGGTGCCCTTGCCTTCATATTTGCCGGGATACCATTTGCCATCATCATTGCGCTTGGCCTTTTCACCGTGGTATTGGCCATCATCGTAGCCAGTTCCCTTACCCTCGTACTTTCCAGGGTACCACTTGCCGTCATCGTAGCCAGTGCCCTTGCCCTCGCTGAGATAGAGTTAGTATTGATCTCTGATGGGTATGGGTGAGAGATGACTTACTACTTGCCAGGGTACCACTTGCCATCGTCGCGCTTGGCCTTTTCGCCGTGGTATTGACCATCATCGAAGCCAGTGTCGCCTCCCTCATACTTGCCGGGGGCCCACTTGCCATCATCGTAACCAGTGCCCTTGCCCTCATATTTGCCTGTGCATGTTAGTTGCCGGGTGGTTGAATCAGATTGCAAGGTGCATACCAGGAGCCCAAGAGCCATCGTCAGCAGGCTTAGCAGTGGGAAGAGCCAAAGCCATGGAGGCAAAGGCGAGGATAGTGTATGAGTAACGCATATTGAAGTGTAGTTGTAAGAGTGAAAGAAAAGCTGCTGAAGAAAGCGAGCGATCAGAAGCTTAGATAGAAGTGATTGAAGTTGTAGTTGAAGCGATTGAGAAGAAAATGTAGCGAAGGTGCTTGAGTTGTTGGATTGTTGTAGCGGAGAGAGAAGAGAAGATGATGAGAATGATGAATTGAACTGGAATCGGGGAATCAGGCCAAACTTATATACATAATTATCCTGCTCTCATTCCAAGTGAAGCTCAGCATTTACACGATGGTGGCCGTGGCCGGCGCAGCATAAGCCACGACTAACAAACTCATGTCTCCAACTTAGAAATCAATAAGGCTGAGCGACAAGCTTAACGAGCCGCATGCTCTACGTCAGTCTATTTTCGGGTGTCCCGAGCTCTCATCCCAAGCTGCTGCGCCCAGCCAAGATCAGCGCTAGCTCCTGCAGAACACTGAAGCTATACCGAATCTGACATCGGAAGGGCTGAGGCCACGATCGCGGCCCCTCTTCTCCGATGTGGTGGGGTCCAAAAGACGGACCATGGTACGGAACCTTTACCCCGCAAGGTTGTAACATCCGAAAAGTCGGCTCTGGGGCTGAGGAGCTAAGTATGGTGTAGTATGGACTACGGTATGGAGGAGGTCAGCTGTGCCACCGCCGTTATGCCACTTTTCTGTGCTGTCATCAGGAATCTTGGCTTTGATCCTCCTCGTGTAAGCTTACAAAGTGGATGGTGAAAGTGCACGTGTTTGCGCGATATATGCAATGACAAACATCAAAATGCAATTAACAAGCCTCGTAAATTCAGCAGCGCGATCCGAAAGTACCAAATTCTGCGTAAGCCAAGCCGTCCCTCGACGGAGTTCAGCCCCCATGACCGGTTCTTCAGCCCAGTCCTGTTAGTCAGCTGCACAGCAGCCAATCGAAGAGTCCAATTCGAGTGTGACAGAACTTTCATAGTGGCTTTTGGGGAAACACAATGTGGAAAGGTCTCGAGGAGGGGGAAAAACGCCTGATGAAAAGGCGGAGCTGGACTTGGAGGAGCCAAACAAGCCCAAGTCCAAGCCTCGACTCTGATGGTGTGGGCGGGACAGATGATGAGAGATGGTGTTGAGGATACGAGCTTAACAACAGCACACCAAGATGAATGACCAATGTTTTAGAGTCTTGGGCCTAAGAATAGGCGCATGTTTAGCTTGACCTTCGCACGCCATGTCAGTGATCAATTGTCTCACTCTATCAATAGTCTTCTTTCCTCGCTGTGACTCGACACCGACTCGGCCCTTTGCCAAGATTTCTTTTGTCTTCGGGAAATCAGGTAGTATTGCACCACCAGCAGAACTTGACAGCTGGCTCTCAGCCCTATCATCGTCAGCCCCCACCAACACCTCAAGGTAGGCTGACTGCAGAGATGCTACGTAACATTTTTCACTCACCCAAATCGTTGACTAAGCTCGTCTTCAATGATGCTGTCACTTCGAAGGTCTGGTCCAGACTGCTGAAATCTGCTGAAATCCACTACTGCAAACTCCAGCCGTTGGTAGTCACCATCAACCAAAGTCCCATCGGAAAGCTTCATTTCATGATAAAGTTGCCCGAGTTGATGAAACGGCCCGCGCACTAGCATCGATATCTTAGATGCAGAATCAGAAATGCATTTTCATCTATGCTATTCGTTTACTCCTGGTGGCTGAACGAGATAAACTCTCAAAGTGGTGAAAAGTAAGCACTTATCTGGTCTTACAAGCCATACCCAAAGTTCCGGTTCTTTGGCAAGTTTAGGGTTATCTGGGTCTCCCGTCATCACTAAATTGAGTAAGCTCCGAGTCTCCTGCCGAGCACAGCCCACGTGGCAGGATGCTTACTACAAGAGCTTTTCTTGCTAAGCTTTACGAGATTGATCATTCAGAGTGGAATATCTTTTAGCTGTTAACAACGCTATAGGAGAAAACATCCTACACACATGGGGATTGGTGAAGTTTGGATACGCTATGGGATTTCAGCCCTTACTAGCAACTGAATTTCGACCTAATGAAAGCCAGACATCCTTCACCGATGGTATAGCCTCATCCTCAGCTTCTGCTTATGTCGTGCATAACGCTTGGGATAAGCCTTTGGTGTTTCAGCTGGGATGTTGAAGGGTCCCTCCATCTAGGTGCACCAGAAATGGCGTCCTGTAATACTGTCCAGGGACCATATGAAACCGATGTCTGAATTGACTTTTATCAGCTCGGCGAACCAACCGCTCGGTGATTCTCGAAGACCAGGATGATACTGGTCTTGAGGTACCGAACTGAGGAAGTACTTGGACTCAATCTGTTACAAGAGCGGGCTTTCATCGGTAGGTTTGGATGTATAATCATACAGTGTTGAGTCTGGACTTGGCGTAACGATATTGAGAGCCAAGTAGGAGCCCTTATCCTACGAATTAGATCGCAGACTCATTGGGGTCACATCAAGAGGCGGGACCCGAACGTGGAAGTCTAGACAATTATAATAAGTCGAAAGTGTCAACGTACACTTCGTCGAGATGGTTGGGAACGCCTAGTCTCAGTTGATGTGAATCCAAGCGTAACGCAAATGTAAGATCTGAGTTTGGTGTCTCCTTCCATGACCACACCAATCTATGATAAGATATTTTTGCATCATGCTTTATGACTGCGATTGTGTTTCAAGTTACTCTTAGAGTTTATAGCTGCCTGATGCTTCAGATTGACTGTATGTTTCCCTTTTCTTGCCGTGAATGCGCGCTGATTGTATAACGCCATGCCAAGGTTGTTGCGAGTGCGGAACAATCCGCACCACATGCTCCAGGAGTTTCTTTTCTGACTACTTATACTATCCTCTTCTATCCCGTGCTTATGGTCTGCGTTTTGCGATAAAATAATCCTTCTCATTGTTCTCATGATATATCCTAAGGTATGAGACGAATACGATTGCTGGATCATTAAGTGGGCCACTGAGGGTTAATGCATGCCCATGATTGGTTGGCGGCGCTTTCCCGAACTTTGACCGTCTGAGCTCAGCGAGGTTTCGCTTTCTTTTTATTTTTCGAGTAACGCGTCGCATCCCCTCCCTTGATTAATCATCACATCGTCGCCATTTCATCATATCGCCGCCACACTCATACCTCACAGCGCCAAAAATACAGTCTCTCACTACATTCGGAATTAATGTCGCCGTCATGGTCCTTCCCAAAGGACCACCTGATATCAAGATAGAGGCAGACGCTACATACGGCACCCTGGAGAACGCTGCCCAGAAATCAGCCGCCCAAAGGATCTGGCGACTTACGGGCGAATGGCCTTGGAACATTGTACCCAGTTGTTCTCGGACAAGATGGGATACGAGTTTGCTTGCCAAGTTGGTTACTCTTCTTGTTGAATGTTTTCCAGAACAGGTCGGGCAACTAGGCCACATGGAAATGAGACGACTGCGAGCTGAGCTAAAGTCGCAACTCGAAACCAAGCCTCACAACGAACAAAAGGCTCTCTCGGTGACAGACTTGGAAGCGGTTCGACGCGGGTTGCTGAACAAGAGGAGCATACAAACGCCGAATGGCTCATCAAAAACTACGAATATGAGTACACCAACAAGTGTTGATAGTAGCAAGAAGCGCAGGGTGTCTGCTACCACTGTTTCCGAGCCATCAACAACGAAACGAGTACGGGTCACTGAAAGTCCGCCTGCATCCGCTACGCGGTCCTCTGCTCGATTGAGACAACAGACTCAGAGCATAGATGCAAGGTCTGCCATGTCCGAGAGACCAGTGAATGGCCACACCTCTCTCGGATTTGCATTGGCTGATGACGGAGAGAGCGATGAAGAGGAGGCAGAGGATGAAATCGAACCAATCCAAGGACTAGATGGGGCGACGGAGGACTCGGGCGAGATAAATGAAGAAAGCGATGAGGCAGAGGAAGAAGACTCGCCAACATCATATGAAGAACCCTTACCCGACCCAATACCCCCCAGCGCCAACCGAAACTCAACACCCAGACCCAGTACCTTGCCCCGACCAACCTCAACAAGGAAACCCCTTGTCGCCGAATTTTCCATGTCAGACACGCAAATCGTTGACATACTACGGAAGAACATCACCCTCATCGCTTCGAAAAAGCAATACACCAATAATCAGAAACTGAAGGACCTGCAAGAGGAGAGGCGTCGCTGCGAGCTGGCACATGAAAAAGCTGTCCAAGAAACAATAAAGATATTCGGCACATTGAACGTCCTCAAAAGGTCTTGCGAAGATGCCAATAACGACGTTCAGAAGGCGGAAAACATCCGTAACAAGACCGCTGACTCGCTGAAACCATACCAGGACCTCGTCAATGAGGGTGTGGGCGACGCTCAGCTTTTCACAATGCTCAAGAACAAAGTGAGCCAGGCTGAAGCAGATTTGAAAGCGGCAGAGAGAAAACGAGATGAAATGAAAAGGAATCTCGAGGTCGTCGACAGAGAGGCGAAAGGGAAACTGACAGTGGCTGACCTGTGCAAGGACAAGTGGAACGAAGCTCAGCAACTCCAGAAAGCTTACGAACAAAACAACTCGGTCTTTGGATGCACTCTTACTTTTAGAACTGATGCAAGAGACGATGAAGGTCAACTATTTAAGGATATTTTCTTTGAATTCAAGGCTACGTTGAAGGAGCAGGAGGATGAAGTGAATGGAGGTTGCGCAGCTTGTTGATCGTTGATAGCCCTTACCAGATTCTGTGTAATGTCTTTCCTACTGTCAGTTTGTTGTTTTGGTGGTTGAGGAATATTATACCCTAGTTATGTTGCCAAATGAACATTATGTGTTTCTAATAATGCCTTGGTTGGAAGTTTGTCAAGATGTGTGTTTGATGATAAATGCAAATCGGATACTGGCTTAGCATGAGACTGTCAAATAGCGAGACCTCCTGGTAGATTATTAATCATTCGTGGTCGCGGATGCGAGCAATGCGCCTGACTGCTGTTGGGCTGTATAACATTGGACATCAGATGCATAACATTGCTGATCTGCTACAATTCGAGCTGTGTGTATACCGGGTGATCAATTTGCTGCTCTGCTGTTTATGGATGACACTCCAATTCCCAATAATCAAAAGCAGCCGTACCCTACTCCGATTCCTTGACTCTTTGTGCCCATCACTCCACAGGCGATTCATCCTTTGCTTTAGGCGACTCATCCTTAGCCTTATCCTTAGTCTTAGGCAATCCATCCTCAACCTTAGGCAACTCTCTCCTAACCTTAGGTGTCTCGGATGTAATAGTCGAGGATGGTGACCCAGTTGACCCACTTTCTACCTCTGGTGATTCCTCCTCTACCGCAGGCACCTCGGATGGAGTGGGAGACGGTGTCTCAGGCAACGATATAATGATATCAGGAACAGTCGCATTTGGCGAGGGCCTGTTCACAACGAGGCCGAATGCAAGCCCATCTGATCCTTCGAGAGTAGCATCCGAGTCAGGTTCCGCCTGACGGTCGGGAAGTTCTTGCATCAATACGTCCGCGCTCGTGGAAGTCCGACGGCGTATAGAGGGCCGAGGGTTTGGGTCTTCGGATGCTTGACGTTTGGGTTGATCGCTCATGATGATGAGGGGAGAATATGTCCTTCGAAGGCGGTCTTGGTCGGAATTTTCGGGCGCGGAATACCAATGACGATTGCCGGTGATTAAAAGTAGTGTGAAACGTACAGTGACCGGCGTTGATGATAAAGAGTAGAATTCGTGATATGATGGGTTGAGTGATGTTGTAAAAGCTGAGACTCTACAGCAGAGAATTGAACAGAAGTTCTCTTTGAAGGCCCACGATAACGTCAAAACACGGCAAGAGCAGGCGGACGGCTGATTGATTGGTTGACAGGTGTGCCTACCTGCTGGTGCCACGACTGACTTGTATTCCATTGTGCTTTTGAGGAATAGCGACCAGAATACCTACAGAGCCTTTCCCTTACGGCATGATGGCCCAAAATAACGACTACCTGCTACTTATGACATAAGTAACATATTCCACAGTCTGATCTCAAGACTCGCGCTCATGCATCACCTTCCATGCCTCTTGCATCAACCTTGCAGCCTTTATCTTCTTGTTCTGCTCCTTCATCTTTCTCAACTCTGCCTCAATAGAAGTGATTTCATCTTGCATGTCTTCAGGCTCTGTTGTGTCGACGGAGAATCTTTGCGACTGTACCTTAGTCAAATTGGACATCGCTTCCAGTTGTAACATCCAGGCATCTTCCTCGACCTTACTTGACCAGATTGATCCTTCTTCGCCGAAAGGAATAAGGCCGATCTCCTCCGTCGCCTGGTTTGCTCGCTGGAGGGTTTCGGATACAGGACCTAGAGTTTCAAATAGTCGGCGACGTTTCACTGCTTTGTCAGCTTGTGTTTGACGTTCATGTAGCAACTGCTCGGTTTCTGCGATGGCTGTGTTCAAGTCGATACCGCCATTCGAGCGGCTCCATGTGTCCACCTGTGCAAAGAGTTGCGTCGAAGTTAATTCATCGCCAGCTGTGTCAGTTTGTAAGGGGTTATCATCGCCATGAGTATTTCGTTTCGGGGTGGTCTGACGGGAATTGGCCTCCCTAGTGTCTTGCCAAACGTATTGGTAAAAATCGGCCTTGAAGGGACTCACGAATCCAATAGAATTAGACTTGTCCAAGTTCTTTGTACCGCGAGTAGACTTTGGTTGCTTGATATCAATATCAGCCAGTTTATCTGTCGAAGCGGGAGAAGAAGCTGCGGAAGTCTTTGGCGATGGAGTCCCGAAGCTGTCTTCCAGTGTAAAAGGTGAATACTGTGAACGACGGACGATCGGCTTATTTTGATTGTACCTGTTGGGCCGAGGCGAACATGGGTCAATTCCAGCTTGTTCAAGTTTTTCCAGAAACCAGAATCGGATAGTCTCATCCAAGGAATAAGGCATTGGTTCATCATTCAGTAGGAAGTTGAGAAATGTTGCCACATAGACGCCACAGCTAGTCCCATCTGGCTGTTGCGGAACATCCTATACGACCCTTGGTCAATAACTGCCGAAGGTTGGCTGGGACAGCTTACATAAGGACTCAATGTGAAAGGACGACTCTCACCAAGTCTCCTCGCCAGTGACGACTTGATGCGAGTATCTCGGTCATAGCTGTGCATTGAGTCATGATGCCAAATCTCCTTGCTGTTGGATCGGAATTCGAGAATCTCCTTCCTGTGGGGTTGGAATTCGAGAAGGGACCAGTGCTTAGCCTTTCCCTCTACATGATGTAGTGGAACATAAACAGTAGAGGTGGATTTCCAGATCCTATGCAGGTCCACTGGGATGTGGTCGTCCTCGAGGTTCAGCCATAACGGATCCATAACAGTAGCCTCGGGTGCATTGCTTGTTTGGCGGACGACCTTAAGAAGAAAGGCCAGTACTTCGTCCGTCAGCGGAGCTTTTGGGTCTCTTAGCTGCGTTCTGGTCGCATCCCAGACCGCCTTGTTGTGTTTCGCAAGCGTTTTGGCGTCTTGGTCTTTATCTTCAGGCGAAGTGTGGTCGACGGTAAGGGCTATCACGGGTGAACTGACGAGTGGCGTACGTACGGCATCAACTACAAAGAACCAATGTTAGTATGTTCAACAAAATGACTCGGCCGTTGCCACGTCATGGATGATGCCATGCGTGGATTTGCAAAGCGATGCTCCATCTTACCGGTATCTCCAAGCTCCAAATGGCCTGGGGACGAAGGAAGGTGAGACTCATTCCCATTGTAAGGCGAGGACAGAGTTCCGACTGGATCTTTCTCAGCGTTTTGACTTCGACTCTGTTCAGGTTCCAATGATGGAACTGGTGGGCCATTTTCATGAGGGGGTGTCGAAAAGGACTCAGGCGTGTTAGCGAAATCCGGACTGAGGTTTGAAGGCAAAGGCGCAATCGATCCTGGCTCGGAGACATCACGAGGCAAAGCCGTCATGCGTTTCCGAAAGAGTTCCAGGGCATCGGCGGCGGCTTCCTTGCTCAGGATACGTTTCCCGGTACAGATGGTATCGAAAAGGGCACCGCCTCGCTGCCAGAGCGTGCGTAGCGGAATATCATGTTCTAACGCCAGGTCGGTCAGGGTCTTCAGCGGTCGGATCGTGTTGTCGCTGGGCTTATCCCCCAAGGGAACACGTAAGAGATCGGGTCGAGACCAGTTGCGCCGGCCATCCCATTGTTCGTCAAGGTACTCGATATACCTGTCTCGCTTCGCAGTCCGGGTAGAATTGAAGTTCCTTGCCTTATTTGCGCGAATCAGGGCCTTGAACTTGGGCTTTTGCTTCTCGATACCCGCGTATAACTGGTCTCTCTGATCCGCGGGAAAGTTCTTGATGCCGTTCCTCACAATGGCTTTGTTGGTGACCGATGCTGTGGGCGACTGGTCTAGGACCACGTCTAAGAGCTGTTTGACCTTGGATTGTTAGTACGTCTTTGGGCAGCCAAGGTATCTTGACCAAGACGTACTTGAATCGTGCCATTGCCTGAATCAGCGTTGGCGCTGTTCGATGTGGGGTTGCCGGGGGGATCCATGCCGTATAGAGTTCGACGAGTGGACGTGACGGGTATTGAAGCGAGGCGTGAAGAGCATTTGTCGAGGGTGGTCTTTGGCGTCTCGTGAAAGCTTTGGTCGTGAAGGCAGATGGAGGAGGAAGATCGGATTGACGAGGGAGAGGCTCTGCGGATCTTTCGCTATGGTATGAGCTACCAGCTTGCGCCTTCTTCTTGAGGATTAGGTTGGCAGGCGCTTTCTTTAGGCAGCTAAGTAGTCATCGAGAGAGAAGAGGTTCGATAGCATCGAGCGTATACGAGGAGTGACGGGAATAGCGACGTGGAAACTTCGAGGACAGTTCTAGAGGACGAGAATTAGCATGAGCATTTACTGTGATTGGGTGGGAACTTGCTCACCAGGAGGGAGAGCGCACGGTGTGATGTGATCCGCACGTCAAGAATGACAAAGTCCAGGTGATAAAGTGGACTATTCCAACGCACAAAGAAGACTCGATACCGTAGAACACAAGTGGATCAATTCCCAATCGAACGGCAAGACAATTCCGCTTCGTAACGGCAATTCGGGTGGTGTTGGTTGCTTGGACGAAACGATCACGTGTGCGTTTGTACGACAAACAGCACGACGCGTCAGGCGCGACACTGGAGGAAGCTGCAAGAAGCAAAAATTCCAAGGAGCAAACATCAAAGGCGAATGAATTGACATGTTGCTTTCTTCCATCATGGTAAAGCCGATGATTCATCAGAAACGAACAAAGTCGAGGACCAACACTTTTCTCTCCCTTGTTCGACCCATTCCGTGATGCGTGACTCAGGCATTTACAATTACAACTGTCTCTCCTTCGTACAGGCAAAATGAAATCATCCAATAAAGTGCCTAGCGCCATATAAAGCTACTCGGAACAGCCCAGACCTTGCCACAGCGAGGCATGAAACCACCACCACAGCCCTTGTCTTCTGCCGGCAACCGGCTCATTCCGATGAACTGATGGTGTAGGGTCGTTTCCCACAGCCTGGTAAATTGTCCTAGACTGTCTAGACTGTGAGTGTTCTGATCTTGGGTTGTTCACACCAATGCATATTCCCGTGACACTCATGCACGCTATCGTGTTTTCGCGTTTGACTCGTGGCGAGCAAGGGCTTATTGGATGGTCGTATGCAGGCGTATTCGGCGTTTTCTCTTTGCTGACATGTTACCCTGTATGACTGTTGCATGGGCTTCTACTCGACTTGATCAGCTTGGAGCTTGCTCCTGCAGCTCAATTCTTCTCCAATGCGCTTTAAACTAGCACGGAAATGATCTCAACTTTCGAGCCTAAGAAAGCAAAGCAATGCCGACTATTGTACTGTTATAGAATGTGTTCCCATGGCTAAAAGCCATGAGGAATCACCTTTTTCGGGTATGATGTGGCACACGTGAGATGAAAAAGATCAAACGTCGTATCAACCCACCACGACAGTTCAGCCTCTAGACCATCAACGATTGTCTTGGCTAGCTATATGATCGGCTGTAACGGCAATCCCAATCCCGCTGACATTTCACATAAGCCTATTCTAAGCATAGATCCAAGGGTCATTAGCCCCCTGGCAAAATACAAGATGGAGAGATGGGGAGATGGATCCGGGGTTAAGCAGCACGTGTGCGGGATTGCGGGTCGCCAGCCCTCGGTTTCCCGGCCCGTCGAATCTCACGGCTCTAAAATGTCCCTTTATTCAATGGAGCTAACTACTAGCAGAACTTGCCCCTACACCCATACTCGGGGTAATAGGCTAGGATGTTTAGCCTATTTGGATTTAAGTTACTGGGGTAATTAGAGGGTCCGGTTAATAGGCTAATGTCTACTGTACCTTGACACTTTTACTTTTATATTTAAGAGATCGACTTGGCGCTCCGACTTGGCGCCCAGTGTTTTGTTTCTCCATCGCATCAAGCACCCTTGCACTCTTCCCACAAATTCAGTGCCACTTTTCACGATGCCTTTCGCTGTTGGTGCTTCGGTTACCAAACAGGACCTTGCCGTCGCCCAGGCTGAGGCGCCTGCGCTTGCCAAGGTCAAATGGTGGGCCGACCCTGGAATGCGCGTGTTGTACTTTTACGCCGCGATTCTGTGTGTTTGCTCTGCTACCACCGGTTATGATGGGTAAGAACTCACAAGAGAGAATTGGAGGGATGATGAGGCTGATAGCAAATTCACAGTTCCATGTTGAACACCTCCCAGGCCATGGACGATTGGCAGGACTACTTTGGTCAACCTAAGGGATCCAAGCTCGGTATTCTCAACTCCATCTATCAGATTGGTAGTATTGCCAGTTTCCCGTTCGCGCCTTACATGGCCGATCATTTCGGCCGAAAGATCCCCATCGCTGTGGGATGTCTCATCATGATTCTCGGAGCTTTCCTCTCCGCATTCACTGATGGCTACGGCAGTATGTAAATCCCCATGTGGTTTGGATCAAAAACTGACCCTTGTAGTGTACCTTGGCGGTCGATTCCTTGTCGGTTTCGGAAACTCCTTGGCACAGCTTTCTTGCCCCGTTCTCCTTACCGAGATCTGCCATCCTCAGCATCGTGCCATCGTCTCGGCTATCTACAACTGCTTGTGGAACCTGGGTGCCACTGGTAAGTCTCCACCCCCGCCGAATCAAGCTCCACCATACTGACCTGCATCTTCTAGTCTGCGCTTTCATCGGTCTTGGCACGATCAACATCAACAGCAACTGGTCATGGCGATCCATCACCGTCATCCAAGCCGTCCCATCCCTGATCCAGATCAGCTTTATCTGGTGGATCCCCGAATCTCCACGATGGCTCATGGCCCACGAGCGTCACGAAGAGGCTCTCGACATCCTTGCCAAGTACCACGCCAACGGCGACAAGAACAACCAGACTGTACAGTTCGAGTACAAGGAAATCAAGGACACCATTTCCCTTGAGTATCAGGCTCAGAAGACTGGCAGCTACCTCGATTTCCTCCGAACCCGTGGCAACCGTTACCGTCTCATGCTCTTGATCTCTCTGGGTATCATCTCGCAGTACTCTGGTAATGCTCTGATCAGCAACTACTCCAACATTATCTACGAGGGTGCTGGTATCACGGACCAGGCCGCCAAGACAGGATTGAACGCTGGAGAGAACATGCTGAAGCTTTTCGTTGCTATCGGTTGCTCCATGGGAATTGATAAATTCGGTCGTCGCCCACTTTTCCTGACTGCCACTGTTGGTAAGTAAATTCTCCTCTGTCTAAAGATTCCTTGACTAACTTTGAGCGCTTAGGTATGCTCCTCTTCTTCTTCATCTGGACAATTGTCGCCGCTCGCTTCGAAGCCACCGGTAAGACCGAGATCAAGCGCCTGGGATACCCTCAGATTGCCCTCATCTGGCTCTTCGACGTCTGCTACTCCATTGCTTGGTCCGGTCTGATCGTCGCCTACGCTCTGGAGATCTGCCCCTTCAGACTCCGTGCTCGAGGTCTCATGATCATGAACTTCTTCATCCAGGTTGCTCTTACCATTGGTAACCAGACCAACCCCATTGCTCTCGAGAACCTTCCCAACAACTGGAACTTCTGGTGCTTCTACACTGTAAGTCTCGCACTCACTTGTCATTAAGTTCAATGTACTAATGAAAAATAGGTCTGGATCGCTGTCGAGCTCGTCTTCGTCTTCTTCTTCTACGTCGAAACCAAGGGTCCCACTCTCGAGGAGATCGCCAGAATCTTCGATGGTGATGATGCCAACGTTGCCACCGTCCAGCTCGAGGACACTGAGAAACAGGCTGATATTGAGCATATCCATGATAATACTCAGCGCAAGGAACTTTGAGATGGATTAGGGATTTAATCATGACTTGTATTATCATGAGTTAGACATACTCCCAAGTTTGCCTCTTTTACACTTATGAAACAGTATATATAGATCTAAAGAAAGATCATAATTTGCCCAAAGATTATATGATACCCTGTGACGTGATGTGAAACCTGACACTTCGGTAATGGCATGACTTCATGCTTGTCATAAGTTTCTGGCTCATAAGGATCAACACTCTTCCGAGCAGGGACCCCAGACAATAATTGGGTACCAACAACAAACAAATAAAAGGAAGAAATGCCGCCCAAATTCCTTTTCCTTCTTTCTTTATATTTGACACGAGCGGTTTCGCATTATCCTTCAGCAACCTTTGGTTAGGCGTTATCTCGAGGTAGGCAATTTTCTTCCCCTACACATTCATTTCCTCTGTCTATGATGAGATTGAAACATATACTTTCGTGGCTATGATCAAAATGATTCAGGCTGTTTCCGACGTTACACCAAACTAAGACATCCATTGTATCTATTCGATGAACGCAGGCAATATTTTGATCTTTTTTCTGACTCGCATTCATAGGTTTGGAAGCGTCAAGAACGCGCAATATCAGTAGTCAATACACTTCGTCGAACCCAACAATCAAATGCAAACCATATGCCTACTTTCGCTTCGTTCCACATCGTATCCGCTGTTGCTATCTACATAGAAAATAGTCATAGATTCAAGAAGTTTGCCAAAAGATGTCCATGTATCAGAATTTTTGCGATGGCATCAGTTCACATAGTCGAGCAGGACATTCTCTAGTAATGACCCCCAATCGAACATTCTCGTGTCAGGCACGTTCGCCAAGAAGTCTGACCAGAGCAGGTGCGAATACATGTTATCGTAAGACATGACGAGATCCTCCGCGGCGAGGTCCTCCACCGAGGCGGGATCCTTGACCAATGGTATAGTCTCCCAAGGTTTTGGTATTTTAGCCTTCCTCAAAGAATTATTCTTCCCAAGATGATTCATGAGTTTTGTCAAGTTCTTCTCAATTCCCTTGACTAGGCTTGATTCGTCGCTTCTTGTCTGTTCAAGGGTCTCATAGGCCTTAATGGCGCTCTCTCTCGAGATCTCGGCCCCTGTTTTATCTGGATTCAGCGATGCGTCGAATGCGAGTGTCACCGCAGCTGTTGTGACATGCTGTTGAATAGCCCAGTACCGCTCAGCTTTGAAGGTAGATCTTGTCTGTGGATCGTCCATCATGCGTCTAATTTCGAGGACTTTATGCGCCGACGCAAGACTCGTGGTGCGCGAGTAGAAATATTCCTTATTCGCATATGACTCGATATGGTATGGTCGATTAAGTCGGCAGATGCGCGCGTGAAGACCGAGATGGAGGCTTATTCTTTGCCAGTGGATATACGGCCTTTCTCTGCAGATCTCTCTGTTGTGTGCCTTACTCGGATTGGGTTTGAAATAGTCTGGTAGGCTGTGGCTGTAGTTTTGCAGTTTTTCACTGAGGGTATATATCAGGTTGTAGTCTCGTTCGATGGTGTCCTCGGTCATGGAAGGTAGAACGTCGATGATCTCACGGCAGAGTTCAGCTAGTCGTATTGTCTGCAGAAGAAAAGCCGTATCTGTAATCATGTAGGCCGGGGGTCGATATAATAAGTCCATACCTCCTGATGTAATGTCATCCGCGTGGTCAGGTTTCTTGACGTTCATGAACTTTGGCATGATCGTGTAGACACCTTCTTGAGAACTTCCGGAGAATGCGGTTAACCTGATACGATCAGTAAGTACAATTGGAGTTTACACGTGCTTCTTACCAATCAGTAGCGACGAGGTGCCACCAGACACGTCGTTGGACTTCGAGGTCAATAAAGTTAGGACTAACATTGGTATCGACCTTGTTCCTCTGCTCTTGCTCTGCTGGAGCGTCAAGGCGATGAATCATCATGGCTCGACACATGTAATAACAACGGCTTCGAAGTGCAAGGGCCTTGATCGGGAACATGTCATCAGAATTGATGGCAACATGAGATAGATTAGCAACGGCTGCGACAGCTGTAACAGTATGAGGTAAAGGCTTTCGGGAATCATCCGCAATTGCCATTGCGAGATGGAAGTACTTCTCAAAGTCAGATATCACTTCTTCGTTGGTCGCTTCCAGCTTGACCAGAAGCTCGTCTGTCCATGCCATGCATGCCCCCGCGAAGATGCTGAAGAACAAGAGTAGCTCATCTGTCTGGGGAGTTCCTCGGTTGTTGGCCATGAGGTTGTACGCGTTGTTGAATTGTCGCCTTGTTGATGCTATGTGGAGAACGCACAGCGTGGAATGTAGAGTGACTGCGAAGTGATCAAGCAGAAGATTGGCTTTGGCAAGCGGTGGGAGTTGAGCGACCAGGTATTCGTGGCTGGTGTTGGTCGTGGCAGCATGAGCAGGCGCAGCTTGAACTGGTGTAGCCAACGCGGGTGCATCATGAGGGAGGTTTTGTGCAGTCGTTTCGGGCTGTGTCGACTCCGTCTGTACAGCAAACATGGTATCCTCCAGCCTCTTGAGCCTTTCGAATATCTCCCTGTTTCTAGAAAATCTCAATCAGTATCAAGGCATACGTGAACTGGACAGAAGAGCCTCACACGGTGACCTGCTCGGCAGGAATCGACGATACAACATCATCTGCCTGTACAGAACTAGGAGAGTTTTCCAGTGTTGAAGTGTTGGTATTTTCAGTGCCACCTCTCTGATAGACGCACTCGAGTTTTCGCTGGGCACAGTTCGAGCAGGGATTGTTGCGGTCGCAGCGACGCTTCATTTTCCGGCATTCGCCGCACGACACGGGTTGTCGTACCGACCGTGTGACTGACATGATGGCGTCTCCCGAGCGATAGCGTTTCATTCTTGTGTCAGGTATTCTCGCAATGTTTCATGGGATGAAAGAGACGCGTTGTGGTCGACATGAAGGGAGCGGAGATGTCAAAGGGGAGCCGCGGATCCGCGGAGCAGTCTTGCCAGGTTCGGTTAGGCGCTAGTGCTCCTTCCACCTTCCCGCGGGTTCTACTTCCCGTAGGTCCTACCCTGTGGCATTTGCAAAATCGTAGGAAAGGCATGATTGAGAGCTGACAGTTGGAAGTTTCATCATGATAAAAATTGGCTATCAAATTACTCTAAAATAGAGACGCTATCGTCGTTACAAATTTCCATCTCGTGCCTTTTCACATCGTTATTCTCTCAATCTAGTTTTCCCTATCAAACTGTTAGCCTCATGCGTCACACCCCGAGATATTCGCAAGCAAAACTCACAAAACGGCCAACTCAAGATCACCTTGAATCTTGGCCTTGAGTTGCAACTCCATGTCGAGATCCATGTCTAACCTCACACGAGGTGCGCTGCTCTTTTGCTTCTTCTGTGGTTGCTGACCAGCTGGTTGCACGGGCTGTGTTTGTTGGGCGTTACCCGACTGGTTGAGTTGGTTGTTGTTTGAGCTTGTCATTTGCTTTGATTCATTGTCGCTTGAAGAATCGGATTGTTGATCGACTGAAGATGATCGAGCATGTTGGGCTGTCTTGCTTGGAGCCATTGTGAACGTTGTTTGTGTGAATTTGTTTGGTGGTGTATTTATCACGGCGAATGGTTGAACGACTTTTGAGATAGACATGTAAATAGCCTAGAAATAAAAGAAGATCACATTTAAATAAAATTGATCTGGTTGGAGTGACGCATTATCAACTTTGGATGTGGCAATAGACAGGGGTCGGCAGCTACGTCGGGTATGACGCCAATGCCCCATAATCTATCAAGGAATCTTATGGCACGTGACCTCCATACACGTCAATCTCACCCCATCAAGTCAGACCGAATATCATTACTTTCCAGATCTTCAGCTCATAGAATCGCCGAGAAGAAAGTCCATCTTCGAAACAATGATCTAGGATTGGTGGATACAACTCTCCACTTCCACACAAAACATACAACTAGGTGGGCAACAGAAGAAATGTCTAAGGCGTAGGCTATCATGATGAAGTAGCCTAACGGCTAATCTAAGCTAGCATAAAGTGACCAAGTTATTTCGTCTCTCATCATGGCTCCTCCGGCTCTCGATACCTTGCCGCCTGAGATTTTCCTGTCTATCCGCGATCAGCTTCCTCACGAAGACATCAAGTCCTTGAGCGTGATTAACAAAACGACCCGCACCCAGCTGGTACCCCACCTTTTTCGGTACATTAGAGTCAACTGCCCTCTACCCCGTGACAGTGGTCTCTCATCTGTGATCGACAAGTACGGTGCGAACATTCTGGGAGTATGCCTATACGTTGTGTTTCAACCCAACCCCCCAAACTCAGATTTTGAGGGCACAAAAGTTGATTCCGACGGTGAAAAAGAAAAATGGTACTGGGATGACTACCCGAAATCAGTGTGGGCTCGAGATGCTTCCGACGTTTCTATCATGCACGACCTCATTCAATTCAAGGGAATGCCGAAATGCACCTCGCTCGGCATCCACACAGGTGGAGAGGAAGAATTTGAGATCGACGGGGGTTGGGATGAGAATGATCTCAGTGATATCAGTATTTACTTCTGTACCGAAGTGGAAAGTTGGGAAAGGGTCAAGGAAAAAGAGGAGATGTATGGCTGGAGAAAGGCATGGAATGAGCTCTGGCACGATGTGGCAAGATATTCAAAGACAGAGCGTCTTGATCTGTTTCATTTCCTACCGATCAAGGCTTCATGCTGGTTTGAGCCAGAATGGGCAGCCTTTGTGGGAAGGTTGAAGAAACTAAACATCCGAGCCTACGGTAAGTCTCCCTCCCAAGGTGGGCAACAGAAGAAGTGTCCTCTAAGGCTAGGCTACCATAATAAAGTAGCCTAACTGCTAATTTAAGCTCCCATAAGTGACCAAATCATTTCGTCTCTTATGCCTTCAAGGGCCATTTCTTCTGATACCCTGAGGCTCCCCAGGACAGTTTGCTAGGATAAGATAAACAGCTAACAATCTACAGGTCAGGATAACGGAGCTGGGTGGGCAGCCAACACACTGGAAGGTTTCAACGACTTCTTCCACGAGATGCCCGAATTTCTTTTCCAACATGCGACAAATCTAGAGCATCTTCACATAGCGGGCCACGAGGATGGACACCTCGGTGATAGCGCTCTGCGCTTTGAGCCTAACACCATGACAAAGCTCAAATCCCTCCACCTAGAAACTATGAGCATCACAAAAAGTCTGAAAGACTTCCTGAGCGGAAGCACACCAAAACTCGAAAGTCTTCGTCTGGAAAATGTTGGTGCTTGGGGTAACCCAGGCGATACACCTACCTGGGCAGACTTCTGGAAGGCTGTTCGAGAACGAAACCCCTCTTTGAAGGAGGTGACTTATCACTATCCTAAAAGCCCTCCGTTGACTGTGGAGGAGGCGATGAATGGGGATGACTCAGTTTCGCAGACGGATACCGAAGAGGAGGCTCAGGTACGGAAGATGGTCGCAGACGATGACAGCCTTGTCATTTGGCCTTACGTCATATCGGATGATAAGTACGGCAACGTTTTTGAGATGGAAGAAGAAAACAGGGAGGCTTTGGTTCTGGGTGATGATAATAGAGAGTACAAGCTATTGATGGAAGATGTCAAGAAGAGACAGTAGCAGGAGGGCAAGAGACGAAATGTTCTCTAAGGCTTAGATGATCAAAATAAAGTAAACTGAAAGCCGGTCTAAGCTCGCATAAAGTGATCAAATTATTTCGTCTCTTATGCTCTCAGCGGCTAATTCTTCTGGTACCCTGATGAGTAGGACATTACAGCTCCTATAGAATTAGATTGAACTAAAGAGGTATTCCGATCAAGACCGATCAAAGCCTCCAGCCCCGGGTCCCTCCTTCGCAAGATGGTGAAACGTAAAACTTCCTACAAAAATACCGGAATCGAGATACTTCTTCGCCCATTCCTTCACATGTTCAGAGCTAGTATGAGCTGCATAAGCCTCTCGACTCGTAAATCTGAAGGAATGGTTAATGTTGTCGCGTTTTTTATCCAGGCTCTTACTTTTCCATGCAGACGAATTCGTCTTTGCCTTCGGTCTTGTAGAATCTGTATATCTTTGCACCTGGTTCTTTGAGAGTGGCTTCAGCGACTTCAGTTAGGCATGCATGGGCCTGGTTTGATGTTAATGAGAATGACAGTGATGGATGGAGTGGTTATGATACCTCATCAATTCTATCCGGATTTACCGCGATGGTAGAGACTGAGAAGTACTCTTGCGGAGGTTCAAAGGCACGGTTGGCCATATCTATGAGTCCCTTGTTGGCTGGGCACATGATGAACAGCAATGCGATCAAAAAGAGAAGTAGTTGTAGAACCTCTTTGTCAGGTAGCAGCAGTTTGCAGTTGGTCTTGTTAAAGTTCGTTGTTTGTCATGAGCGGCGTTGGGTGTAAGACCTAGGATGCAGCGGCACGGAGTGCTCGGATAAAGCACTATTGCTTACTGTACCTTGTTGGCACAGCGGATCGCGGGGCCGCGATGGGGTTGAGAGTGTCATATGATTCATGTGAGACACAGACATGCATCTCTCGTAAGCTTGCGCGAATCTAGCCTAATTGCAGCGCTACGAAGTTGCTTTTGCTTACACCGCTGAAGTCTTATCTCAACAGTTTCCATTATGCTGTCTTCAGCACAAATGCATACCATGATAAAAATTTATAGAGTTATGCTCGTGTTCATAAAATTTTGGTCATTATTCGTATTCTCAATTAACCATTACAGTAATTATGTTAGCTGTACTCTTCTTCCTCAGTCGCTTCGCTCAAAGTCAAATTCAAATCCCTTTGATCACCCTTCCAGACATGCTGTTCACCTGTCATCTCCACCTCTTGCCCACGCGGTTCATTTTGAGCCGTCAAGCGTTGAAACTCCCCTGCTAGAGCCTCCATACCAATATCTCCCATATCCTCACTCACAGAATCCAGACTAATGGGATAAAGACTGCTATAAGCGCCACCCTACACCAACGCCCCCGTTGCGGAGCGTATGTCTTCGATCATGCTGTTCTCAGCCCAGCCGTGACGTTTAAAAGTGCCGTTTTGCCATCCTATGGTCATTAGACCCTCTGTTATGCCGCGGAGACCTTTGCACCATGATGCAATTGAGAGACAGCCGCGCGCGGAGAGGATGAACCAGAACTGGGCGTCGGATGCGTCGGGGTTGCGGAAGACTTCGTTTATTAGGGTGATGAAGCCGGGTGTTATGAACATGGTCATGTGTGTTGACTCGAATCTTTTACGGTAGACATACAAAATCCGTTTGAGTTGTTGGACGGATGCTGTATGTGCGGCGTTGGCCGGTGAGTTTTTTGATGCGTATGCGTCTTGGTGACTCTCTAAGAAAGGGCGCCAGATGTCTATAATCGCTGTATGATACCAGATACTACAAACTGTTAGCATTGAATACTATTCGATGCTCCAATACTCACTGCAACACTAAGACGTGGTGGGGACAGTCATCAGTCCTCTTGACATCGTCTGGCAAGGCAGCCGCCCAGTCAAGGAGCAATTGATACATCTGGTGGGCGTGAGACATTGGCAAGCGACTGAAGCTATTAAAACCTTCGCCGAATATCTTGTGAGTTATCAGCCAAAACTTTGATATCCATGTAAAGGTGCTTCCCATCTGATCATTAAGATGTGGTCCGAATATATCTCCAGGTATGGGTAATGATGGCGGATGCTGTATTCGATGCTTGGCGCGGAAGTTAACGGAGTGAAGACTAAGTCGGTCAGTATAAGACTGTTATTGGCTCAGCGATGAATGCTCACCTGTGCCAACCGAATGAGCCCCAAGCAGCATATGATGCTGCAGACTTTAGCTCCTCGTCATCGTCTATACCAGGTATCGTTACATCCTCATCGCCAAACAGACCAAGTCGTCGACCGATCTCAGCACTTGCATCAAGATAAAACAGCCCAACACGATCTTGTCCATGCTGGTTGCAAGTCAAGGTCAGAAACATCGCAGAGATTAACGTAGTAACAGAGTTATAATCTTGTAGATCCCGCCATCGCGCTTTTGCCTCTCTTAGAAAGGCAATGGATAGCGGATCTGCCCTTGGTTCGAATTGTGAATAAGAGGCCTGGATCTCATAAGCCAAGGTTCGAACCAAGGAGACTGAGTATGATAACTTACGCAGGACCAAGCAAGTAAAGAGCTAACGAGAAGAGGTGAACAGAAACGACCCCCAGGTGATACTAAGTCTCGGAGAAACAAATCGGCGTCGAAAAATGCAAGTACGGGATGCTCATTGGCGAGATAGAAAGAAATCGCTTGCTCAGCAAGAGCGTCCGGGATGGGAACTGAAGTCCACTTCCATATCTGCAGACCCTCCAGTCGATGGTCGATATGCTGCTGTTGTGGTGAATCCCCGGTGGTGTCACTCGGCGTTGAGAAGGATTCAGAACTCGTCGGTGTCGCAGACGTTTGACTCGAATGGTCTATAGGGGAGTAGATCGATGTTGAGGCTGTTGGCGACGTCAAGAGCTTCGTCTTACGCTTGTCAAGGGCCAAGAGTCCGAGGTCTACATCCGCAATCTTAAGTGGTTCTAATGAAGGAAATGCGTTTGAGTAGCGCATATTGAGATCCAGCTCCAGTGGAGAGCTAGCCGAAGTCCCCGCGAGACTGGTTGCTAGCGGGTTCACGAGCAATGATGCACCCGCCGCGCCCGAGTCCGCCACGTCCGAGTCGACAGACTGAAGAAAGTCGGAGACGGAACCTCTGTTGCGAAGGTCCTGCAGCATGGCTGCGACGCTGTCCTCAGGCGCAGTCCTCAACAGCTCTAGTGCCTGGAACAGATCTTTCGAGCCCTTGCGCAGCTCGGTCATCTTCTCCTGGGTGACCTCGGCGCGATATATACATTGCTGCCGCCGACTCGTACATGCTGAGCATGTGGGCTTACGACCGTCACACTACACGAGTTTATATGTTACCCCAAGATATACCAGAGACTGAATATAAAGCATAAAAGAAATCCAAAGAACAAATTAGACATAGACTAGGGTCGAACAAACCTTTGATTTCCTGACGCGGCAATTGTTGCACGCAACAGATGTCAAGGCTGCCTTGGGAAGGTCGGAGACCTCGAGTGGCGAATACTGCTGGGGCGCCTCATGCTCGCCTTTGAGTGACTTCCTGGGGAGCAGTTGTCTATTAGTCTTTTGGTGTTCTTTTGCTCGAGTAGGTTTGTTTGGGTTGTTCATGGGACTGAGAGAAGGATGTGTGGCCACAAAACGAGAGACTTGAAGCTGATGAGCTGAGGCTGAGGATGGTAACGGTAGTTAAAGACTTTGCCATGTGAGGGGCAATAAGGCGGCGGTGGGACAGTAACGAGATTTTGCTTGGTAACATGCCAGTCTCCAAGAGGAAAGGATAGACAATAAATTTCTCGGCAGATTCTAGATCGCGGTGACTGGGGGATTGAGTCAGGAGAGTTGTCTCGTTGGGGTTACTGTATGTGTGTCGAATCGAATATCAGAAAGTGGGCTGAGATGACCGGTCTTTTTTTCTCCCTGCCTCAGCCAAGGGATGAAGGAAGAAAACCCCGCCTACTTTCGCATTTGGTCCGGATGCATGTGATTGGTTCGATCACATGCACTACGGTTATATCCATAAGACTCTTAGCGCAGTATCGTCTTTGATGCATGCTACCTAATATAGCAATAGTTTGACAAGAATCTTACAGAATTCTTACGTCATAGTTCTCTCATAGAAAAATGATGCGATTGTTTAAATGTCAGAAATCAAGCTCTTGATTGACATTTCTCCAAGTTTGAGACTTTCACCATGCATGTTATGCTAATTCATCTACGGAATAGAAGGCTGCAAGTCTTCTTCACTGGAATGACCTTGCGAAACACTGTAATTGGACGTATTACGATCAGCCCAATTAAATGTGAAAACACTAGTACGAGGCTTGCGTTCACCGGCACTTTTTTGGTACGAGATGATGTAATTTCTGTTAGGGTGATTAACCTTGTATTGAACTACCGATTTCAAATCAGATAAACCAATTTCTTGGTTCAAACAAACATCTAATCTTGAGACGGCTATCTCGTCTATTCCGACAAGTGGAAAGCTGAACTCTGCAATTGACGGCCCTTCTTCGCTTATTACCGGCTCATGCTCTCTCTGAACAAAACCTTGTTAATGTGAATATTCTGTTCCTCTACTGTCTTTGGTTTCTTAGCCTTGCGGGTCTTGGTCTTGTTCTTGGTTTCGTGATCACCGTGGTAGGAGTTGTAGTCGCTGTACTCAGTAGAGGGATTACGTTTTACGTTCCCCTCGGAAGCACGAATGCCAGCCCGTTGAAGTTCTTCAGGGGTTTTACCTCTAGTAGTAGAAGAAGAAGAAGACGAAGATGAAGATGCCTCGATTTCTCGCTGACGCTGGTAAAAGAGCACAGCCATCTTATCCTCAATGTCGTCCAACATTCCTTTAAGTACTTCGTACTTTATCATCAGCTCTTCGAGCTCAGATTCAAAAGGCTTTCCAGTCAGAGCAGCAGGATGGGGCAGGCCCGAGATTGCAAGACCAACATCGGAAATCCAGTCTTGGATTGTGTCGGACTTCTCGGTGGAAGACTCAACAAAGCGGACTGCGTGCTCGCGAGTATCTTTTTGGCGGTGAGAAGGCATTGTAAATGGTATGTGTCTTGTTAGTGGAGATGTGAGTTGTAATGTGGAAGTTGGGTTAGCAAATGGTGGGTAATTGGGATGGGAATGAGAGCAGGAAGGTGAATGGTCGCAACGTTATATGCCTCGGTGACTCTTTTGACCTTAGAATAACAACGTCGCGTCAGAAGGAGTGCAACATTATAACACAGCAATGTTCAAGCCGTAATAAAGAATCTGTTCCTTTGTTCGGGAGCTCTTCCTTGTTTAGTCACATACAGTGAACAAATAGTCAAAAAGGAACAACAAATTCTTTGATTCATATCATTTCCTCATGACAACACAGTAACAGAAACGCTCCTTCATTCATGCCATTTCAAGCGCAAAGTGACCTGAGTCGTACAACGGACGGAAATGTTCAACAGCACTAGCTTGGGTGAGATGGCCGAGTTGGTTATGGCGCCAGGTTAAGGTTAACCTTAACACCAATTTCCTGGTGGAGCAATCCTCCTGGGTTCGAGTCCCAGTCTCATCAAAGATTTTTCCTTTTGCTCATTTTACTCCACTTGTTGAATTTAATTCATACTGGTATCTGTATTTTTGTTGCGCATTTGCAGGTTCTGTCTGATAAGGCCGAAGGAAATCGGCTGCTCGGTTCCTGACCTATCATTACTCCAATTAGTGCTCATCTTATAGACTTGGGGGTATCAAGACGTATATTGTATCAGGTATCTAGGTGTTCTATGCTTCTAAATCATGGTCCACGCAAGTACTCCAACAAAAACAACCAAAGGCGAACTATGTAATCCAAACCTCGCAGCCAACGAAACAGGTCGTGCCGAAGGCGAAGGCGTAGAAGGACTAGCATCACTCAGATAAGTCTTCTGGTTCGGCGTCGCCTCATACTTGTCCTGATTGTACGTAGAATTCAACGAGATTTGTCCCACAACTTCCTTCGACTCAAGACGAATATGCGAGTCGAATTCGTAGTTCTTGAGACCTTCTTGAGAAACAATGATCTGTCGTCCACCGCGGATCCAGTCGCCGTAGCCTCCGTAGCCAGTGTGTTGGCCGTAGCAAAGATTGATGCCGTTTCCTTCGAGTTCCATGTCGCCGACTTTGGAATCCCACTTGTAGCACCATGAATTGGCGTGGTCGTGGCCGGAGAAGAGACCCATTACGCCGGGTGTTGATATTAGGGCTTGCATGAGGGGCATGTCTTGGTCGCCATAGTCGCAACCTCCTTTCTCACTAGCGCACCAGCCCGCGCCTTGTTGGATGACAGTCTCGTCGTTGATTCCGGGTTGATTGTTCTTGTGAATTCCGGAATTCTTTTGCAGCTGAAGTGAAGCATAGACTGGGATGTGTGTGAACGCCAGCGAGGGAATTTCCTTGCCGTATTCCTCGACGAGATCGGCATTGGTCTCGTTGAACCATTCCACCACCTTCTTGTCAACCCAATTGGGTTGCGCACTACTTTGGTAGTAAAAGCCACCGCGACTATCGAAGAACCAAAGGATGAGCTCAGGCGTGCAGTTCGAGCTGCAATTCGATCCGTACACAGGCAGATAATAATTTGTGATTCCAGCATCAGTTCCAGGGACCATAGACTCTGTTCTTGATCCAGGCCACATATGTTCGCGCGCCATCATGCCTGTGCCGTTGATATTGCGATTGTGATCATGGTTACCGTATGTTGAAGCCCATGTCAAGTTTCGATCGACCATCGGAGCGACGATTTGATCGATGTAGTGCGTGCTGTTATGTGAGTATGTCGATTCGCCGTTGATCAGATCACCGTTTAGGACGACGAGGTCTGGGGATTCAGCGTCGAGGACGTCGGACATGACTTGGACGGACTTGGCGTCTTTCTCTGGTCCTATTGATGATGCATCTAGATGTTGTTAGCGACTGTCTTATCGTTGTGGAAGAATCCATGACGAACCTTGTGCGAAATGAAGATCTGAGAAAACGCATATTTGGAATGTGCCGTCTTCGTTGAAGCGGAGAGGATCGAGGTTACTATTGTCGACATCATCGCGTTGAGCAACAGCATGCAACGTTTGTCCAGCAAGGATACTCGTAAGAGCAAGTGATCGCAACATAGTTGTGAAGAGATAGAGATGGCTTAGATGGGAAAGAGGTATCGTGACTCTGGGACAATGTTGTAGTTAATAAATTCCCCTACACCTACGTCAACGGCTGGCCCCTTAAAAAAAAGAACCATGATAGCATTTAAACAAATCAATGCCAATCAGACTATGACGCGTCGAAAACATCGCCAAGCAGCTGGTGGGACAATCAGTTTCGGGCGCCGAGCGACGAATTACGCGGTTAGACGCACATGATTCGTTGTTTTCTGTCCGTCGCGAGGCTTGGGAAACCTAAACTTTAACCTTAGATCCCCTTGGCCCTTGGCACTACCACCTGCCCCAATGATTAGCTCCAAAACAGCCCCAATTAGTCGTCTTGGCACAGTTGGAAACTTGGAGTTGTTACAGCTTGCACGGATTTATTGAGTGATGACTTCCATAAGTCCGATTCCCCCTCATGATGATCTTGTACAAATTTGTGGATTGTATATCCGCTTTCACTGCACGTGGGCCGTTTCTCCAACTGTACCGCCTGTAAAGTGGTTCTTCAGGCGGTGACCGACGAAGGGATCCGGGGTCTCTAGAACTTTATTGGAGGCTCTAATCTCAACGTTTTATTTAATTTTATTTATTCTTTAATTTGCTGGGTCTTTTGCCGGGATTTCTTTATCAAATGCCGACTTTTAAGGCCCTTGCCGAATCATCCGAGGCTGAGTCAGGTATCAGCAAGCTGCATGAAGAGAATCAATGACGCCAAATGCCAAGACTTGGCTTCCATTATCAATCATCCCACCACAACCCCGAAATCGCTAACCGACGCTCAAACATGTCGCCGCGTCACTCGCAATCTCCAATCAAAGACGTCATCATGCGAACCAATAGCGACCGTGCAATGAGTTGTCGAGGTTGAACGATTAGCCGCTATCAGTATCCATACTCTGTACTGACATGGAGAACCTGGTCCTGGCATGCTGGGATACACCAACAATTCGCCGAGCTTCAAGGCGAAGTCGGAGAGGGTTGCGATATCCACTAAAGAGGGAGCTTTGAGGGGGCTATGTAATCAAGGCCGCTATCTTCAGACTGGACTCATGACGGCATGTCACTAAGGCAAATGAAGAGGCTATGTTATGTCTATGCTCCAATCAAGACAGTTGCAACGACTCAAACAAGTACGAGGTCGAATGAGAGTCTATCTATGTCTTGTCATGATCATGAGTAGAAGTTTCGACATCAGACTTCCAACTCAGAGTCCAGATGATATCACCGAATGACCATGTATAGGTACGTGCGGATACAAGTCGACCGACAAAAATCGGGCTATCAGTAGGTCGAATGGAAGAAAGTCTGGGATGTCAAAGTCTTACATACCGAGCAGATTTCAATTCAGATTAAAATTATAATGCGTACCAGGCATCCCCAGCCATAGTACAAAGGGTATCGCCAAAATATATACAACGAATATTATCCTCCCAATTAAACACCACCCTCCTCAACGTCAAAGGGGAACAACCATCCATTCTCCTCATTATGCTCATCCTCAAAGGTAGTTCCATGAAGGGTCTCATAACGCTCCATATCAAACTCATCATCACCAGCATCCCCGTTAATGATTTTGCCAAGACGGTAACCGATGTAACGACCCTCCGTCCAGGCACCGTGCAAGAAACCGAACATCTCGGCGGAGTTGGCCTCGCCGGCGAACCAAAGACGCTCGACGTTGGCGCGCATGTTTTGATGCTTCTCTAGTGTCATGCCGACGGGCCAGTTGCTGTAAGAGCCATACGCCCAACTGAAAATGTTAGTTTTGGTATTCCGGTTAATATTGGTGGAGGACTTACGTTTCGGTGCTCCAGCGAGGGTATGCGAAAGCAGTAGGGTTGTGAACAGTCTTGTTGGGAAACATGGTCTGAAGAACCTCAACCATCTGCTCCATAGTCTCCTCATCAGTCTGTCGCTCCACGCGCCAAGCCTGCTCGCCAGTAACAGTGCCGAAGAGGATGTTGGAACCCTCAGCGAAACCCTTAGCGTTCAAGGACTGGAAGAGAGGGTAGCGACCGCGCTCGAGAGGATCGGCGTAAAGAAGAAACTGCGTCTCGTCATCCCAGAATGATTCGTTAAACTGCATGAAGATCTTGGTGTAGGTTCCCATGGCGAATTGGTCAATGGCGCTCTGCTTCCAGTCTGGAAGAGCAGGCTTGAATTCAACGACATCGTGTTGTAGAACACCGACGGAGAAAGTGCAGATCGCGTAGTCGGCTTGGATGCAGTCGCCGTCCTTGGTAGTGACCTTGACACCGTCCTTGTTGTACTCAACACCCTCGACGGTGGTCTTGAGACGAAGGCGCTTGTCGTTCTTGCCGAGAAATTCCTTGGCTTCTTCCTGGATGATGATCGCGTAACCACGCTGGTCCCAGACGAGGTTGCTCACATCACTGTAGTAGCCAAAGCTGGCGTTGCCGCCAGCAACACCGTAGATCAGACCGCTCTCATCAGGGGTCCAGGCGGACTCAAAATCCCATCCCCACCAGTCAGCGGCCTGAGCGTGCATATCATCCTTCTCTGGGCGCCAGCCTGCAGTGCGGAGAGCGGCACGTGCGGACGTATCCTGGATATTGTTGATCAACATGTGACCCGCCTCGGCAGCAGCCTTGGCGTAGGCCTCATCGAACTCGTCGATCTTGTCGCTCCAGTCGGTCTCACCCTCGTGGTCGAAGGTCTTGTATGCATCGTAGTCTGAGAATGTAGACTTGAGGTTGTGCTTCTTGGCCAGTAGCCAGATGGGGTTCTCGTTTGTTTCTTCAGATCCAATACCCTCGACCCAGTTGGCGCCGAATTCGATGGTGTAGGGCTTTCCTTCTTTGTTCTTTCCGAAGGATTGTTTTCGTAGACGGCCGCCGATGTAGTCGTTGTGTTCAAGGATCATGAAATCCTTGATGCCTGCAGCGGTGAGGTTCTGGGCGGCAGCGATACCAGCAGCACCAGCTCCGAGGATAGCGACCTTTGTTTTCACACAAGATCCATCCTTGGCTTTGTGAGAATCAGTGGGAGCGGCTGAAACTGTAGCGGAAAGGACTGTTAGCACAGCCGAGAGCTGTGTGAAGGAGGCCCTCATCTTGGAAAGATTCTAGACGGACGAAAGAAGAATGTCAAGATCTAGATTTCAAGTGCCAAAGGGGTTCTTAAGGAAAGGGTCGAAAGCAATCTGTCACTGCCTCGGGTGGCGCTTGACATTTTATATCCCCTTGCTAGCTTAATCCATCGCTGCAGAGATCACTCCTTGAAGCTGATCACTTGATTGTCACCTGTGATAAGGGATGCATTCCTGCTGGTCCATTTACCCTAGCAATGGACCGGGATACGAGTATAAACGTCTTAGCTGAATTTGTCGCCGCAGCGATCAAAAGCTTATGCAGCAGGGCAACCAATGTTCATGAGACATCGAAAGGGAGCTTCCTGAATAGGTATCCATGATCCGCTGTAGAAGTGTCAGCGCGACTCGGTGCTAAAACCGGGGGAGGGAGCGGAAAATCCCATGTATTGCCTAGACCAGGTAAAGTGCAGATTGACGATCGACCTAGCCTAGCGCCGTCGTCTAAAATCCCTCAGGACCCTTGAGGAGCAGATCAACTGCTGCGATAAAAGGTCAATTGAGAGGGTCGCATTGTCTAGATCTAGCCATATCCTTGCTGTTTACTGGGCGGCTAGGTCAGATACCACCTGTTGGTTGTTAATCCTGTCTCAAATAAACACTATCTGACCAACGCATTAAACTGATTGTGGCTTATCGGGCGGGCGAAATGGCCCGGTGCGAGACACTTCAATCATAACTGTGTCACAATTGGAATCCCTTAAGATTTCCATACGCAAGCCAGCACCTGGTCCAAGTGTCAAGCTGATGAGTTGTTCGTGTCTCTCAATTGGCGGCTGAAGGTCTAGCGTGCGGTGGCATCGATAGTGCGCTTCAGACGCCGGGAGACGGATCCTGGAGTTTTTCTTAGGCCAGGTCAGAACAATGCAAATCAATGACCCGATTTCTATAAGACCGAAAATAAATAGCAGAATTGCTGTAGTGACTTGGGTCTGGTCGTGAAACATCGGAACATTGGCTGCTCAACGGGGAAGGTTCTTGGAGACAGCAAGCCTCATTATGCACGTAATACGCGGCAACAATGGTTGCCAAGTCGACGGACAGTTGAGACTTATCCCATTTGGGGAGGATAACGGAGACGCAGGATAGCCCATACGTTCGAGAATATTTTCTTTTACTATTCTTACATGTTACTTTACACAATCCAAGAGCACTTCCGCCTTCAACGATGCAGCTTCATCCAGCATCAACCTCATGGCGGCCATGTCGAGTTCATTACATCCCAGCATGGCATAGCCTTTCTTCGGCTTCAGATTTATTTCTCACCCTGGACCATCTTCATGAAGACCTAGGAAATTAATTAGTTTATGACAAATAACAATTCAAGATGGCAAACAAACATCAGGGTTGATCTCAACGCCAGCATTCTGCATCTCAGTCGTCAACTGCAAATATTAGCACAATCACTCCAATAGACTTTTATCCAAATACCTCTGTAGATGCATCCCGAAACTCCTTATCCATCATAAGCTTCATAAGATCCATCTTGCTAGGAGGCTTAGAAGTATCAAGACCTGCAATCAATCAGCTACAATCTTGGAACCAGACCGGAAAGCATACCCTTGCTCTTGATGACATCTCCCATCTTCTGCATGGCCGCGATGGCAGGGGGGTGACGGCTCAGCTTCTCAAAGGTGTCGCGGATGAGAGGGTCATTCATCATTGTCTCGATCTCGCTCGCGTTGGGGGGTTGGTCGGCTGACGCGAAGCGACGGGGTGTCGCGTGCATCGGGCGCGTGGCGATGCGCATGAAGGGCATGGCCATGGGGCGCGCGATGATTCTTCGGAGAGCGAACATGATGAGACTGTTGATGGTGATGATGGACTGGTGAGGGTGAGATTGAAGACTCTGAGATGAGGTAACAATTAGCAAATGACATCACGGATTGAGGCATAAAGTGTGGGGAGATGCGCATTATCTTATCTTATCTGCCTTATCGTGAAGGTTAACCTGGACCCTCAAGCGTAAAACTGGTGGTCTCTTCCAGAAAAGCTCTCGTTTAGGAAGCGGAATTAATATCTCTTAGCTTTATGCAGGAACTATAATCAGACATTTCCCATTCGGGATTTGAATTAAAGATAATGTATAAGTTGATGGGGAAGGCATTTCCGACACAATAACAAAGTCCTAAAGTGAGAATTTATAAGCCTAGGTCAATACGCTTCGAACACGGGATTAAGGAAAACATGAAGTCTTTGCTGAATTGAAATGATCTGCGTTCTAGTTTACTTATAGGAAATATGTTCAGTTTTCCTGTAAAGACTTTTACTCTAACCTGGTGGTATACTCCTGTAATCCAATCTGATCACTCCGCCTTTTGCCCTTGCCCTTGCCGCTTCCTCTGTTCCTGACAAGACGACCCGGATGAATAACCGCGAACAAAAGCATAACAAGAAACATCGGCAAAGCATCAAACAAGTAAATGAACACTTCATGCGAAATGACAAAGCCACCTTGTCCTTGTAGGTATTCGATTGCGCGAACAATACTTCGTACAATCATGATGCCCGTAACAGCCTCAATTGTCCTAAAGTATCGTCTCCATCGAAGAAATGATCCATCCAAGAAAGGCCCAGTCTCTTGTGTGATACGGATGTACAGATATACTGATGTGAGGATGAAGATGCTGAGAGCAACCAGTTGTACGACCAAGCCTGCGATCAGGATGATGCGACCCTTGACAATGGCGTCGGCATCGCCCGAAGCTGGTATGATTGCGCCGATAAATTGACTTGCAATACAGCCGATATCGATGAGTACATAAAGTTTCGTCAGCCAGCGAAGACTGAGAAACGAGAGATGTTCGGAGTCTAACGCTGCGGCAACGCGTCGGAGACTCATGTATATAGTCGCGGCGAGGAAGGGCGTTCCGGCAAGGAGAAGAACGTTTTGAAGAATGAATGGACCTGCAACGTCGGGTTCATCGCTGGCTTGGAATCGACCAAAGTAACCAAAGATTTCGCCTACGAAGGACTGTTAGATGCACAGAATTCGGGACCCGAGAGATGTGGGGCATGCTTACAGATGCCACCAAGAATGAAGGGTATGAAGAACCAAGCTCGGTAGAGAATTAAGAGAATTAGGTGAGCGACTGTAATAATGCCGAATAGGGCGACAAAGGAAATTGCTGCCGGTTTGTTTGGTAGGTACTCAAAGAAGACGATTTGAGTACCGTTCACCACAGGTCCGTAAGGTCCGTCCCCACTCATCTTAATACGAAAATGCGAGATGTGTGCAGGTAGCGAGTATTCAACGAACGACTGGGAAGAATGGAAGGAAGAACTTGAAATTGGAAAGATAAGGCCAAAGGAGTGATAGTATGAGTTAAAGAAGAAGAAAAGAAGTTTCCAACCGTTCAGGACCAGCTTTTCTATCAGTAAAGAGAGGCTGTGGAGCTTGAATTTTCGCATTCTGAATGCGAATATTATGGCGCTAGTGTTGATGGCTTCATTGCGGCCCACCAATGTGACGCGGACAGTGGAACACTGGGTCGTATTCGAACCTATTGGCATAGGCTTGAGTGTCCTTGAGATTGTCTTGTTTCATGCAATTGTCAGAGTAGCTTTGATTGGCGACACATTGCGAGGCGACGACTACGAAGCAGCATTCAGTTCTGGAAGCCCGAGTGAGGGAACAATGGGGCTCGGATCTAATAATAAGATGGCTGAGTACTTGACATCATCACGAAGGGCGAAAGATCTGATGTAGACTTAAGAATGTCACTTCTTGACTTTTTATGTCATTTCAATTGCCGGTGTCCAGCCAAGTACGCTCTCGCCATAACTGATCCGACGCGATGACCCTTACGTCAATGCCAACAAGTGCGTACAACTCCTTTCCACAAACTCGATTGATATCCAGCCTGAGTATAAATGACCAAAATGCAAAAAAGGAACCACGATGTTTGCAATCGTTTTTATATGAACAGCCCGATGCGGGGGTCGAACCCGCAACCTTGAGATCGCGTACTCGTAAGAGTCTCACGCTCTACCGATTGAGCTAACCGGGCGTGGCTCTGATTGGTTGAGAGACAGCGTCCAGATCTGGCCTCAAGTTCTCAGGGTGCCCTACACAGGTATCCAGGGTAGAAAGACGGAGGACTATCCAGCTGTCAAGTCCATAGTCCTGAAGCTGACGAGCTATCTTGATGGCCTTGAGACGTCTTAGAGAACTGCTTCAATTACCTTCCCGTCCGAGTTGCTTACCGAACTGCGAGGAGTGTTACCTCTGTGAACTGTCGCGTCGTCAATTTATCATATCAGCACACCGAACTTTCTTACCATGAGGGTGAACCACCCTGGTTCCAATTGACAACCCTCCTAAAGACATCGAGAGCAACAGAAGAATTTCGATATAAAGAGACAAACTGTCGCCAGTCATTTGCACCGTCTTTCCTCACCAAAGACCTCTAGCTAGTCCACGACTGGAGAGTACTTGGTAATTAGAATGCTCCTCGGCAAAGGAAAAGGAGCTCGACTGCACCTCGGTACTGCTAACCCGAAATGAACCAGCATCGGGGAACCGGAGTAGATCAGCATTTCCCCGAAAGCAATGCGGGTGGCTGGCGCGTCCTAAGTGAATCCACTCTTAGCGTGAGACGATCCTTTGCCAATCTCCACAGAACAGGAGTCGCCACAACCAACACGAGCTGAGACGTGACATGGACTCCCTGGCATGATACAGATTCGGGATGTCAACAAATGGGTGCTAACATCTTATCTGAAAGCGAGGTTTCCGCGTACTCGGATGTCGGACCAGTTGCAATCTTCAAGGTTGCAAGCATCGACTTCATCCTCTTCCAGACTTCTGGAGGATAGTTTCCATGAATCCAATAATCGCCGCTTGAAGTCCTTGATATCAGCGAATAATTTCTCGCGAGCATATTATTTGGGCTGATACATTTGATGTGGTAGTA
The DNA here is from genome assembly GCA_004366955.1 of Fusarium humuli. Lineage (NCBI taxonomy): Eukaryota > Fungi > Ascomycota > Sordariomycetes > Hypocreales > Nectriaceae > Fusarium > Fusarium humuli. The sequence goes on along the minus strand of QHKN01000183.1, from coordinate 52,877 downwards.
GACAGGATGACCTGGAGACGATGTCCAAGTATCTTTGCCTGTAGACCCGCGTCTTATGATCGCCGAGCTAAAATCGAGGGCTTCAGCGAGATCAGCTCTAACACTGGCAAAGTGAATGGTGAACTGGTTCGCGCCTCCAAACAAAGGCGGCACACCGGAAAGCTCCAAAGCGGCGCGTGTTAGACGAGCCTGGGCATGAATCGCTGCCTCGGTGGTTTGTTCTTGTATGCTACCACGAACCGCCGATGCAATTGACCCAAGGGTGCTTTTGTCGCCATTTTGGATCGTATTCGCTGGTATGGTGGCCCAGCACGGGAACACAGCGTTCTGTATATATGATCCCTGGTCGGGAAACAATGAAGGCGCGCGTCCTCGAAGATCATAGGCATTGCCGATGGTCAAAGGGCGGCTCGAGCCTTTTGGGAAGAGAGCTGAAGCAACCACGATGACTAGCCAGGCGACGATAGCGTCTGACTCGCTCACAAACACTTCTTCACTGAGGGAGTCAAGAGCATGTATTCGCAGTTGTTTGGCATAGGCCTCCGGTAGAAAGAGCGCTTTGCTTTCAATAGTGCGCCACCAGATCAAGTCGAAGACGTAGTAAAACGCGAACAAATACATCCTCCAACCAGTGATCTGTTGTTCCTCCAGTGGATGCGACTGAGTAAACGCAGGATCGGATCCAGCAGTCGCCATGGGATCATCACCTGCGGACAACATTGGTGGGATTTCTGACATACGTCCAGCTAGCGAAAGACTCCAAGCATGGCCAATATGACCAAGACTAATTCCATCGACAGCAATATGCGGCCAACAAATCGAGACCAGTGTCGCGTCGGTGAAAGAAACAATATACAGCGTCAACTGTGGATGATCGGACGTGAGGTAATCATCTAGACAGCATGGCGTACCAGGTGGGACCCCCAGAGTGGTGAACTCAGGATGTTGGTCTTGAATGGAAGGCTGTTCTGGAGTTGACTTGGGGAGTTTGGCTGCCAAGGCATGCTCATCTATGCTGATGTCGAAGGTATCATGATGGAATCCAATAGCAGGCCGTTCTGAGTCGAATATTTGAGGAACATGAATTTCAAGTTTCCCTTTGTCCTAGTAAGTATCAGAAAACATGTCGCCATTGCTTTTCCGTTGTTTTCAGACTGACATTCATACGAACACGCCCACCGAGTTTCCTCCATCCAGGTAGGGCGATGACCCGAGCCAAAGATACTCGGAGAATCTCGGCACCTAGAACATCGTTGAATCTAAGTGTTGAGCACTGCACGTAGTTCCGCAATAGCGGAGTGTCATCGAAGTAGTAGACTGGTAAGATAGTGTCGGTCGGATTTGTGGGATAGCTGGAAGACTGACGTTTTTGGCCTAGAACGAAGCGCCTGATAGCTTGTAGTGCCATCTTGACTGAGTTGAACGAGTTTTGGCGATTCGTGAAAATGGTACAATTATTTAGAAGGCGAAAGTAGAAAGAAGTGGAAGTTATCGCGACCTGAAACAACCTGTGTAAGCAAGTGCTTACCATGATGGACGATACAGGCCAATAGCATCAAACTGATACGCCATCTCACTAGAGACGCTGACGTCCATGTAAGCTCAGCGACCACAACCATCTGAGGGGTAAAAGAATTACCACCGAGCTGATGGCCATGTTATACCAAGCTATTGATGTGTGCGTACATTGAAAAAACCTCGCTTACACTTTATCCTGACTATTCTTACCATATGGCCAGAAAATCAATAATAACTTCAGACGATTATCCTTTCCTAGGCTAAGAGACAATAAAGCTGTTGGATATTCGACGACCCAAAGGGCAGGCAGGCCTCAACTGGTACAAAGGACATTCTAAGCCAGTCGCGTGTTCCATCTGCCTTCCTCTTTGTGTACGTCAAGAACAGCTTGACTTTCAGGATTGAACAGAACTTCGACACAATGAAAACAGTAGTTCAATTTATTGTTTCCTGTTGCTGAGCCTTGTTCACTCGAATGAAGTGGCCGGTATGCTTGTTCGTTGCAGTGCCATGATCCTTTGTCTCTTTGTGTCCGTAAGCACATAACATGGCACTTCCAAGAACGCACAGGTATTGTCGAAGAACACAACGTACTGGTCTTTGCGGTGCCAGAGAGTGAAGCATCTATCTTGGCCTATAAAGTCATCGTGGATTCCTCCCATCTCTGACACTACCATCAACACTACAACAACCTCAACTCACAACAACAACCTCCACTTCCAACAACCTGACTGTTTCTACTCTTGGTGAGTAAACTATCCCATCAACCTACTAACTTCATTGAATATAAACAACTTCATTCATATCATCCTACATCAATCAACATGTCTAACAACAACAACAACATCTACAACGGCGAGCTCGTTGAGCAAGCCTTCGAGATCATTACAACCGTCGGCCGCGCTGATGGTGTTTACACCGACGAACAATGGGAACTTGTGCTCAACGCTGGTGAGATGATCAGCGATCACATGGGTGGCGCCTACGGTTTAACAATGGTCGAGTATAAGATTCTCGAGATGTTTGCCATTGGAATCGAGCTACCCAACCAGCTTCCTTGGCTCGAGCGACAGTCTGATGCTATTCGACAGCGAGCTGATCGTCCTTTGACCCAGGGCGAGGAACACTTCTTCCAACTTGTGGACGACATCGTTGCGACTTATGACGATAACATCCATGGTGAGGTAATGATGGCGAGACAAAGACAAGCAGAACAAGACAACGCCCCGGAGCCTCCAATGGTTGATGCCATTCCGCCAGGTGAGAACTTTGATGCCCCTGTCGACCCTATGGTCGAAGCTATGGCCATACGTCTACATGTAGCTGCTAACGCGCCCCCGGTTATCCATACTTCGGCCCCGATGCCCATCCAATTGCTGAATGCACCTCTCGTGGCACCCGCGCCAATCCTGATGCCCGATTGGATTGCTAACACGGCTGTTACTAATGCTCAAATGCCTACTTCCTATCTGACCACTATTGCTGCAGATGGTACTGTGTTGGAACAGCGCGTCTTCCTTCCTACCGTCGCCCCAAACAACAGCCCTGAGAACCCTGTCAATCAGTTTGATGCGATCAATATTGACCAGATTCCTCAGTATGATGTGCTTGGTGCTATGAACTTTGACCCGGCTGCCATGAACCTGCAGCAGGCTGCTGCCAACCAGCGTGCCCTCAACCAACAGGTCATGAGCCAACAAGCAATGGACCAGGCGATGAATCAGGCGCTTATAAGCCAGCGGGCCATCAACGAACAGGTTATTAACCTCCAGGCAATGCAGCGGGTTGTTAACAACCAGCAGGCCATCCAGCACGACATGGATCCCGATGTCCAGTACCAGATCGCCAATGCCATGTTCGACAACGGAATGAACCCCAACGCCCAGTACCCCAACGGTAATGGCAATGGCAATGGTAACGGCAATGGTATGTACTAAGCCGCCCGCAGTGAAGACAGGGTATTTCTAGCGATTGGTAAGTACGAGTTTCTGATGTACTGATTACACAAAGGTAGGATAAGGAAGTTGCTGTTCAACTTCGGGAATGAGAAAGAAGTAAGTCAGGGACGAGCTGGACTCGACGCTCCTATAGATTTGGAGAATGTTTAGACACTAAATTACTTTTATTGTAACAAAATCATTCCCCTCTAATGTGAAGTACTAAATTAAGATGACCTTCAAGCTTGGCCATTGCGATGCCATGACAGCATGAAGTGATGTTGTACTTAGCATGATGTGTCAAGAGCCCAAAAGACTTCTAAGATCTGTTTTTTTGATTTATTAAGCTACCAAGTGATGGTACTTTGACAGTGTACGACTTCTATTTGGCATCTAAACTGGACGCACGGCCGCAGAGTCTTGGCTGTGGTTACTCGCACAACTCATTTTGGCTCGCCAAGTATCATGAGCCCTGAAACCAAATAAAGGTCGTATCCTTTCAATAGGCTATCTGTATTTTACGCATATAGTTAGCGGAATTGATGTCGCTTCTGGTGTGGAATCTGAATGCATCTGCCAAGACATTCTTACCAAATGCATCATGCCTTGTCGCACTTACTACACCAATGCAGCCAATGACAGAAATCACAGGCCGAGCATGACTGAGCTGTTTCTTGTAATACTATAGTACTTGTTCGATGTTTTAGTACCCAAACACGTTGCCGTGGAGGTCCCCTGAGCCATGTATAAAGAAAGGTACCCTTGACATTCCTTGTCGATCCTAGAAATCCATTCGCCACTCTTTTCTTCAGTTGCTTCTCAAATTGTCTCAAATCTCCAGCCACTATGAAGTCGCTTACTATCCTCTCGACAGCAGCCTTTGCGACTACCACTTTGGCCCGATTATACAAGCGCGATGAGTGTTCAGAAGCTTGTACCGACGCCTACAACGCATGTACTGAGGAACCTGACGCCAGCCAGGCCTTTTGCGCGACTGAATATGCCAATTGTCTAGGCTTCAACCCGTTTCTGGGACAAGCTTCTGTTCCTGAGCCGACTGCATGTTCTGCGGGTGCCACTGGCGAAGGTGCATCGCCTATAAGTGCACCAGCCTCAAGCGCATCAGCATCCAGTGCAACAGTTTCAGTTCCATCAGCCACTGTTATCGCGACCACGAGTAACACACTCATCGTAACACCCATCTATACAGTCCCAACCGGTAATGGAGAAGATGATGAAGAAACACTGGCAGCTGATACAGGAAGCCCCAGCGCAACAGAAGGAACATACACCGTTCCTTACACATATGACTGCGTATCTGAGTGCAACAGCGACTACAACACCTGCCGCACAGCCCCCAATGCCAACAGGGCTACTTGTGCTTCCGAGTACGCCGAATGCCTCGGATACAACCCTTTCAACAGCGAGGGATCGCTCGTCACGCCTACAAAATGTTCCGTCGCCGCTTCTGATATAGTCGTTCCTACTATATCTGGCGAGAGTTCAGCGCAGTCATTGACGGTATCGGTGTCGCCGCCACCTATGCAGGACACGACTTTGGGGATGGCTACTACGTTTCAGCAACCTATAGCTACTTGTGGCCCTGGAGAGTGCACTTATCCTACTGCAACGAATGATCAAGCTCCGCCAATGGGGAATGAGCCACCTGTTGTTATTGTTGATGGTGTTGGAAGTCTTCAACCTCTGATGGCTTTGGTTGCAGCGGCGGCTGTGGTTGCACTATGATTCCTTTGTTACGGCTAGGAACTATTTAATTTGAATCCATATTGATCTGTTTATCCAATCGTATTCTTACAGCAAAGAACAATGCGTGTTGCAAAGTAGGAAATCCACTCTGCTCAGCCAAGTGTCCATTTCTCATACGGATCAAAATTGATGGCCTTGCATGATATAGCAGCCCCGGATTTCTGTCCACTTAGGATCTTGTATAGCCTCCCTCATTTCTTGAAACTGGCTAGCCGATGGTTTCTTAATGCCTTTAACCTGACGCCCAGTGATAGCCCAACTTACATTGCCGCATTCCTCTGGCGTCCAAGCATGTTTCTGCTTGAAGCAAGGGCATAGAAAAAGCCCCGAGGCATCCCTACGCCAGCGCACATCATCCCTAGTTAGCCTCTCGATGCCCACTCGAGTCATAAGATGGCTAAGCTTTATTGCCCCAGATTCCAAACGGTCCACAGCATCCTCTGTCCAGTCAGTGCTGCCTCCAAATGCCAGAAGCGTAGGTGGCGGTGGCATTTGGATCAGGAATTCCACAGCCCTCATAACCTTGATATCTTCTTCGTTGTTGCTATATGCTGCAACAATAGGACCCATGCAGTCATGGACCTTTCTCATGGTGTTGGCCCATTTGACATGGAATTGGTTATAGCTGAGTCCGCTCCGTCCGGCCTCATCATACAATTCGTGGTACTCTTTTACGATGTTCCTTTTTATTTCCCTCTCTGGCAGCCTCAATTTCTCCTGCAGCGCTTTTAGGAGCTGGCGTAGAGTGTGTTTCGACTTCCTCTTTTGAAAGCATCGCCGTCTGTAATCAAGGTGGCCCTATCCATCGCGTTTTTATAGATGTCGGCAGAAACACTTGCCATGATAAGACTTCGCATGGCCTGTTCCTTTTGTGATCTCTCTCGAAAGAGCTCCATCTCGATCTCGGCCTCTTTATATAGTGAGCTATGCAGCATGATGATAGCATCCTCCGAAGGAGCAGAGCGCTCTACCCCGCGTGCTTCCTTAAGAATTCGGGTTCTCAAAGCGTTGTAGCTTTCAATTTTAGGGGGCACTGCTCTATCCTCGTCCTGGTCTTCTTCTGTGGGATCCATAGTGTGCCAGATCTCAAGACCTCGTGCAATACTGCGCACAGTCGAGTACCAGTCTAGCCATTGCTCCGGAGATTCCAATTTTTGGATCTTTGGTATCTCAAAAGTCGATCTTATAATATTTGATGGTTTAATCGTGGGCTTCATCGTGATTATAATGCTGAGTAGACAGGAAATGGCTCATGCTGTATGCAAATATCAGATTGGGGATTTTGGTGGTTAGTGAGGCCAGAGAATTTCTCGCCAAGGTTTAAGAGCCAATCACGAAAGGTCCACGTTCCCACCTACAGCGCAACTTCGATAAACTGTCTCTGTTTATTACATTATGGTTGTTTCTAAATCTATAGTCTATATATCCCGCATTAAAGTGTGAGTGTAGAGGAGCATCGTCAACTTACCTGACCATTTTGGAACTCTCCTGACGAGACGATATTCCGAAGCCATGCTCGGAATCTGCACCACACTAGCCCTCGAACTGCTGGTTTCCGCGATCTTGGCTCTTTAGATCAATCTCATCGATGAACATGCAAGCCAACAATCCAACGGCGCCAAATCCAGTCATTGTGTGAAAGATAGTCCGAAAGGAGGTGAGATATACAACCAGCACTTCGTTAAGGGCATCTCGTGAAACATCCAACGAAGGGAGCTCTTTGATGAAGGAAATAGCCCTTGAAGAATCGGCGAGAGGTGCCAGAGGACCGTCGAGTTGCACTGCGCTTGATACGATGGTCTTTGCGAAGACGGTGTTGAAGATGGCGGACGCAATAGTCAAACCGATCAGGCCTCCGAACATGCGAATAGTGAAGAATTGGCCGATAGCGACGCCCGTATCTTCAACTTTCTTGACGCTGGCTTGCATTGGGAGGAGCTGAAGACGGAGAAGAGCAACGCCGGTTCCCCAGATGACAGGAAGTCCAAAGAGCATAGACGAGGGGGACCCTACCTGGAAGAGGGCCAGTATACCCGTTCCCAAGATCAATAAGGCCCATGAAAGTCGCAAGAGCCAAGTGTATCCACCGAACAAGGGAACCATCATCATTGAGAAGACTGCGATGACCACGCTGGTGATCGAGGTGGGGAGCAGGAAGATGGCTGATTTGATGGCTGTTTCCAAATAAACTGCTTGGTAGATCAAAGGCAGGTACTGCAGCAATGAGACCAGGATTGCACCATGCATGAAGCCTCCGATCAATGTCATGTTTGCAGTCTTGGAGTGGAACAGGCGATGAGGCATGATTGGCATCACAGGCTTAGACTCGTACCAAACGAAGACAGCCAGTACTGCGACGCCCAACAACATCGGAACCAAAGTCTGCCATGAGTTCCATGGGAACAGAGATCCTGCCCAACTGAGCGGCAAGACGACGATCGTGATGCCAGAAACGACCAAGCCCATGCCAATCCAGTCGAGGCGCTCGATGTTACTGGCATCAACTTTGATCGTTCTCAATTTGAGGAAGAAGAACACCAAAGGCGCACCGAAGCCAAGAATTGGCAGGTTCACCCAGCCAATCCATCGCCAGGTGGCATAAGTAGAGAACAGCGCACCAACAGAAGGACCGAGGATATTGCCAACAGCATTCGGAATGCCCATCAATCCAAGGTACGTCGCACGCTCTTCAAGCGTCGTCATGTCAGTCAGAATGACTTGAACAAGAACATCAATACCTCCACCACCGAAGCCCTGGAGAACACGGCCGACGATAACAGTCTTCATGTTCTGCGCGACAGCGAACACAATTGAGCCGACAAAAAACAAGCCTATGCAGGCGTACAACGGCGGTTTGCGACCGAATGCATCGGATATGCTCGCCCAAACGGGCTGCATTACTAGACCGCAGAGTGTGTAGGACAAGTTTGCCCAGAACGACTCCAGACTTGAGCCATTGAGCTCATTGGCTATGGACTGTGCGAGGTCAATGGATGGTGGTGAGATAAACTGAAGGATCACTTACTGGGAGGGCTATGCCCAATGCTGTGGCATCAATTTGGAATACGAAGAGAATGGCTGCGAGTCCTATGAAGGACAATTTGAAAGCCAGCGACTTCTTCTGTTTGGGTTGGCTGCTCTCATCATTTGGCGGGACCTCCGGATCTTTTGCTTCAGGTTTGGGTTCGGTGGCAATTCCCTTCGTCTCTGAGTCTGCAACTGGGTGTTGACTCGTTGCCATTACAGACATCTCTACCTCATTATTTGCAGACATTTCAGAGTCTTTGCGCCATCAATAATCGGCGGTTTGAGTTCAATTATGTTTAAATTGTGAACTAAGTTTTGTTCAAATTGCGGGTGTTCATTACAGCGAGGCCTCCCTGGAAATTAACTGTAATGGGCTTGGTCGATGGATTGTGGACACTGAACAGAAGGATCATTATCCCAGTACTGCATGCCGTGTTCCGCGAAATTTGTGCAGAGGACAACTGACCGAAGGCATGCGATATGTGATCTGGGAGTCACTTGGAAGAAAAGGAATTTGGGTCAATTAGGTATCTACCCGCCGTGGTAGAATATCAGGCGATGGGGGACTTTTTGCACGCTTTCAAGGCCCGTACATGAGTGTTTGCACAATTCAGATGTACTGCTGTGCATGCATCCCACCAGCCTTAGCCCCGACTCATTGGCTAATCAGCTGCTAGCTATGGGTCTGTCTGGGTTATGCATAGTTAGCATAATCCTTATGAAAGCGGATGAATTACACCTTAGCGCTTACTGCTTAATTCCCTTCGCGATGGCACGATCAGAGTCAAAAAAATACTCAAAGATGACATCAAACAATACTGCGCTGGTAAAAAAGAAGACTAAATCCAGCGCTCCCAGAAGGCGGACTGGGTGCCAAACATGTCGGTCAGTGAATATCTGATGGATGAGTGTATTCGACTAACATGGCAGTAGCAAAAGGAGGATCAGATGCGATGAGACGAGGCCAGCTTGCACGAAATGTGTTCAAGCTGGATGGAACTGCGATGGATATCCGTCAAATACCGCTGTAAAGGATGCGACAACTATTAGGAGTCTCTTGTTACCACCTTTAACGACGCCTCTCTTATCCATCACCAGCTACTCCATTCCCTTTAAGATCCCAGGAAGCCAAAGAGACCGCCAATTACTCCACTATTTCTGCGTCCAAGGATCATCCGACATCTCAGGTTTTATTTCGTCTGAGTTCTGGTCAAAGATTGTGCTTCAAGAGAGTCATCAAGACTCGGCAGTGCGACAAGCACTTGTTGCGATGAGCTCACTCCATTTGGACTATGTGACGTCCGAAAGCCAAGCTGCGAGTGTCGAGACGTTGACGCATTATGGAAAGGCTATCAGAAATATACGAAAGCGACTGAGTCAACCGACGGGCGATAATATTAAGGTTGCTCTTGTCTGCTGCATCATCTTCTACTGCTGTGAAAGTGCGCTGGGTGATTGGGATGCAGCACTTCAGCACTTAGGCAGTGGCCTTGAATTGCTCAAAAGCTTAACCAGAAACTCTCTTTGTCTCAAAAGCGAGAGTGTTGATGAGTTAATCCCAGTTTTCGAGCGACTTGATATGCAGGCGAGCTTCTTCCAAGACGATCGTGTGCCAATCTTGAGTCTGCCAGACTGGAAGGAATACATCACGGCAGTACCGGAGAAAGCTTTCTCCAACACACAAGAAGCTCATGAAAGTCTTGTCAAACTTCAGTCATGGCTCTACAGCTTTGTGAACAGGCATGTCGAGCTTCATGAAGCAAGCGTTGACCTTCTAAGTCAGGATATCTTGGACGAAAAGGAAGCGCTTGTACAAACGTACGCTGGCTGGAGTCATGCGTTCGATGACCTTCAACTTGCTAAGAAAGATGATGAACAAGATACACACGGCCTCCGGGTATTGCTAATTCACTTCCATATCTGTCAAATGATCTTGGAGTCCAAGTTTCCAGTCAACGAGGAGGTCTTTGGAGCTTCACCCAACCCGACAGCGCACAAAATATTGGATCTTGCAGAGACCCTGCTTGACTACACAACAAAACTCAATTCTTCACCAAGCGCAACTCAGATTCCACGTCGCAACTTCTCTCTGGAAAGTGGCGTTGTTGCTCCGCTATTTGCGTTGGCTCTCAAGTGCTCAGATGAGTCGGTAGCTAAAAGAGCAGCAGGGATGCTGTCCTCGTCACACAGAAGGGAGGGGTTGTATGACGCGCAGACCATGGCACAGATTCTCACCAAACTACGAGTCTCGAGAGATGGGGAGCATGGAATCAAGGAAGAAGTTGAGAGTGATGATGGGATCGTGAGTGCTTTGGAATATCATATACCTGGAAGCTATGAGGGCGGCGGGATAGATAAGCTGCTCGCTTCAATGAGTATATAGAACGTCATAACGGCAATGAGAAAAGAGACAGTTGTCGCGATTTCAGCCATTGTCACAAGTTTCAATGCATGCTGGGTGCATAGCCAATAGTATGAGTGATTGAATAGCCTACTGTCTCAGTCAGCATTGATGCCTTAAAATCTCGAAACTCGGCTGAGAATCCCTCCCTGTCAACCATCTTCCTTTCCCCTCACTGCATCAGATCATTCAAGCAAACATCTTTCCCACAATGGAGCCCACAGAAAATGTCAACGAGATCCTTCGTGTGTGCACCTATCACAGGAGCGAGTATGATAACCTTTTGGTCAAGACGCCAAAGGGGAAACTCCAAGCTCCTTTCATACAAAACACGTTTGACAAGCTAGACTCCGCGAGTCTTGGCGACCTAGATCGCCTTCCACAAGAGCTCATACAAATGGCACTTGGAGAATTGGATATCGTTTCCTATCTCAAGTTCCGAGGTGTCAACCACCGCGCGCGCAATCTAGCAACCGCTGATCACCAGTATACTGTCATTGTCAATCATGGATTAGCGGGGTTGAAAGCCCTTCTCAGAGTTCAAACAGCCCAGCGATTCACCCTATCCCACCTCTACCAAGCCCTCATCAATCCCAAGTGTAAATACTGCCGCAAATTTGGACCTTACCTGTCCCTATTCACCTGCAAGCGCGTCTGCTTCACATGCATCGAGGTCTCAGCCCTGATGGGCGCCGTGGCTATCCCCGCACCCAAACACTTCTGCCAAACAGTCAAACTGTCCAGAGCACAAATTGAGCGCGTCTGCGAACCCAAGCTTCGCGTTGTATCCGGCAGTCACTATGCTGTAGAGCCTTGGCCCAAAGTCAGAAAGCCACGCTATGTCGTCCGTTGCAAAGACGCGTTTCCAAAGCTACATGCCCTGAATCCCAAGATTAGGACGAGGGACATGGAGTTGCCGCCACCACATCAAACTGTTCTCGATGTGGAGCACATGTACTCTTTGCGGTACATGGCTTCCACTGCGTTTCCGTGGTACGATCCTACTAGGGATAAGTTCGACAGTGGGAGGAGCTGTGCAGCATGTCAATTCCGAGTTGAGGATTACGAAATGCAGACTCCCCTTTCCATCCCACCTTGGGGTTACAATGACAGGGATAGAATCTACACGGATGAGGAGTTCATGGAACATTTTCAGTCGTGTAGCTTTGCTAAGAAGCAGTGGGCTCACTTTGTGAAGGTCAAGGATTTCCGACAGTCACAGTTTACGAGGGCCGGTGGTAGACATCCGAATCCGTTTCTGCGATACGAGGATTACTGAGATGATGAACAGATTGCATATGGAGATATAGTATTTCTTATCGCTCAATGTAAAGAGACTAAACAAAGTGAAATTGATTGATGACAATATTAGTGAGCAAACTAAGCCTGTTTCAGTGCCTCGTTGATCTCCTTCTTGTATTTGGTGTTGATAGCCCGGCGGTTCAGCTTTTGCGTCGCGGTAACGAGACCCTATTTAGATCGTTAGCTAATGACTTTGTTCAATACTGGGGGTTTCAAAACTTACACTCGCAGGAGTCCACTCTTCAGGAGTGACGACGACTTCAGCAACGATCTCCATACTCGATAAACCTGCCTTTCTGCCTGTCGCCTGCAGATCCTTCAGCAAAGCCTGGCGTACTTTTTTGTCGCTGTAGATACTATGTTCGTCAACACCGAGATCTTTGGCCATGCTCGTCAGAACAGTCTCGCTGGGCATGACTACCACGATGGGTCGGGCGTGCAAAGAGTCAGCATACACCATGGCATTCATAACTCCTTGAGCACCGCGATAAATCGAGTCAAGCTTCTCCAAAGCGACATATTCACCGCTAAGGAGCTTAACGATGTTCTTGACACGATCAATAATTCGCAGGTGACCATCCTTGTCAAACTCTCCAACGTCGCCAGTCTTGAACCAACCGTCTTCTGTAAAGCTTTTTTTGGTTTCTTCTTCATTCTCATAATACCCCATCATGACACAAGTGCCTTTGATCCAGATCTCACCCTGTGGAGGTGTTGCGTCGGCTGAGTATCCAAACTCGGGAACTGATACAAGCTTGAGTTCCGCAGAGGCTGGGACCGTTCCTATGGAGTGTAGAGTAAACTCGAGAGGAGAGCCTAGAGCACCGGTTGCACAGGTCTCTGTGAGACCATAGCCTGTGAACATAGGAGCTACAACCATAGACATGAAGTGTTTTGTCGAAAGTGATATGGGACTTCCTCCGTTGAAGAGGAATCGGATCTTTCCACCAGTCATTTCGCGGATTTTACCGAAGACGATCCCGTCAAGGATACATGCACCAGGGAGGTTATGCTTCACCATGAAACTCTTGTAAGCGAACGCACGCCAAAAGAGAGTCCTCAAAATGGCATTATCGTTCAATCGTGTCATGATACCCTTTCTGATGGTCTCATAGACCTGCGGTACACCGGGCATGACCGTGGGCTTTAGAGCTCTCATGTCGCCCTCGCAGTTTCGAACAGACGTGTCCGATAGAGTTCTAGGGTTTCCATAGCCAATTGTGCCGCTGAAGTAAAAGCCCAGATTCTCGAGGGCCATTTCTAGGACGTGAGCGAGGGGAAGGTATCCAAGGAGGACATCGTTATGGGTGACGCAGTCCGCGACGCAGATGTATAGCCCAGCAACTAGAGGTCAAAGGTTAGGGATGATTGTTATTCAGTCCAGATTGACTTTTTACTCACTTCCTGCAACCAAGTTTTTATGAGCGATCCGCACACCTTTCGGGACACCGCCAGATCCCGAGGTGTACATGACACAGTACAAATCATCTGGCTTGGGCCAAACTGGCTCTACCATGTTGCTCTTACCTAATTCACAAGCCTCATCGAAGCTGATGACCTTGAACTTTGGATTCGCAGCTTTGAAAGATTCCAGAATGTCGAGACCGTCAAAGATAGATGCTTTATTAACAATGATGGTGTGAACCCTTGACTTCTTCAACGGCTCTGTCGCAGTCTTGAGAAGATATGGGTCGATGTACAAGACCTCTGCTTGGCTCTGGAGAAGACTGTGTTCCAAGCCGCTTCGTCCGAGAGAGTCGTAGGCTGTGACGATTGAGAGGGATTGTGTGGCACAAGCATGAGATGTAGCTATCCATTGTGCACTGTAAATATTAGTAACAACATTCAAATACCTTGCTACAGCGCATCAAGTGGTGATAATACCTTGAAGATCCAAAAAGAAACAGCTTATCCCCCGGTTCCAGCCCAAGCTTTCTCAACCCTGAACCAAGCTCCAAACAATGCTTCTCATACTCCTTATAAGTATAGAACTCAAAAGGTGTCAATTCAAAGAATGTCCAATCTTTCTCAACGAGCTGCACCTTCCCATCAATCTTCTTCTCGATCTTTTTTGTTTCTTTATGGATCTTGACGAGCTTTCGCCATCCTACCGCCTTTGCATCGGGGTGTAATCGCGCGCTGCGACGGATGATGTCGAAGATTGTGTGGACATCCTCAGAGGGTCTATCGATGAGGCCATCGCGAGCTTTGGGATGACGGCGCGGGAGTGTTTCGTCAGGTTTCTTTTCGGTGTTGGGTGATTCGATGGTGAAGGGTGGTTTGTATACTTGATACAGGGGTGTCACGCCTGAAGTATGTGCCATGGTGTCGATTAAGTAGCGCAACAATTAATTAATTGATGGGCAGGATTCAATTCGGGGACTGAAAGCGAGATACAGTTTTCGGTACTTGCGTCGCGATAGCTAGACGGTTTAGTAAATATTTTGAAGGTGGTTGTGTCAATTACGGGGCCGGGCCTCGGCCTCATATGATGATGACCTATGGTCAGCGCCCCAACAAAACGTAAGATGCGACCCCTTGCGCGTTCACTCTATCAGAACCCACCTTCAACCAACATGATCAAAGACCCAACCAACGGAAGTGCGGATTTCGGCGACATTACTGGCCATCGCATCCATAATAATGCGACATTGTTGAACGACCGAGACATCCGCTGGAGCTGATAAGCGAATCGGGAGCATCCACCTTGACATCAGAAGTAAGCTGACAGGCAGTCATTCAACCAGTTGCCGGCATTGGGAGTTAATCCTGCTACCGCTTTGGCTTACTTTCATTCAGATGAGGATGCATAAGTTGGAAGCCAACACACTTTAACAACTCCTTCTGAATGCACCCAAGCCAATAGCGTATCGCGAGCTTATGATTACCCAGAAAAAGGTGTGAAAGAACGCCAGGTACTCCCTTTCAACCAAGGGTCTAGGTCTTGCGCTTCTACCGCTGCCCTATTAGGCTGTTGCAAATCCGGTAGCTAAGTTTTAGACAGATCCATAAGCACGGGATCAACTCATGCCCTGTAGAATAAGATGCAAACAGGCTGTCGGATTTACGGATTCTGAATCCCGCTGTGTAGGTTGTTTGCGAATTTACGGAAGCTTCGGTCGTAACTTAGCTCCGTCCTTTGATGTCAGCTTACGTGCGAATCTTTGATATGTTATCACATGGTTAAAGAAGCTTATATTGACTCCAGACTTAACATCGGCACTGCGGTTTGGTGCCGGTACACAGTTCTGTTAGAAGTCAGAACCATGAGTGGGCAATCGGTAGTTACTGGACTTCGCATGATGCTATATTCCAGCCCGCCACTTTCCGTCACAAAATGCTCTACCCGCCGAGAACCTTTCCTATTAGTGTTTGTTCATGCTCCCAAGTTCGGCCACATGTATACATCCATAGATAGTGAATGCTGACAGCATCCAGGCTCTAGAGCAGAGTGGTAAGCGACGGATCAAAGTCGGCATCTTGGTTGGGGGTTATTCTGCGAATATAAAAGGCATAACAAAGCGCGACAAGTTACCTTTACCAGTTCAGCCTCTGATAATCCCAAGCCCATATGCACATCTGGCCTTGTTCCTTCCATGAAGGATGATATACCTTACCAAACTGGAAGTGGCCGGTTTTATGACATAGCTCCTAAGGGCTTGGATATAGTAAGCTTACTGTACATCCAGTGGAAAATGGCAAGTGACCACATGATGCAGACATTTCTACTTTGAGCGGGATTCCTGTCAAAGACTCCCATTGGCAGACTCACCCTTTATGCTTGTTGGTTGAACCAAATGGCCGGCGGGATTAATGTTAACGCGTAACCCGGCCCCTACGTAAGCAATGAGGAACAGCCTAAACAACATCATGCCATCAATACTGCCAGGAGTGATTTAACCTCATTTAACAAGCCTTGTTCTCTTGGTAGTTTGACACCGGTAAAATGGGTGGCAGTGAGATCAATGATCCTTTCACGCCGGAATTTTCGGAGTTCGTCAACAAGACTATTGACGAATGGAAAATTGCTGGCATCGCTATAGGAGTTATCGATGGAGACGATGTCTTCTCAAAGGTAAGCCGAGCCGCCGACTAGACTATACACGGTTTAGCTAATGCTGAGTAGGGATTCGGGTTCGCGACTCTGCCTGATGTTCCGGCTACGCCGGAAACCCTGTGGTATGGTGGATCTACGACCAAGGCCTTCGTGACAGCAGCTCTGTCTCAAATGATCGAGAGCAAGAAATACCCCGAACTGGCTGATGGATGGAAGACCCGGGTTTCATCAATTATCCGCGACGATTTCGTCACTCAAGATGATTGGGCAACTAACAATATCACGCTCGAAGATCTAGCATGTCATCGTTCAGGCTTGCGAAATAATGATCCAGGCATTCGAACACGCGACAAAAGCCGCCCGTGGGAGATTAGAGATATCGTTCGCAATCTTCGTCACCTTCCACTCCAATGGCAGCCTCGCACGCAGTTTGACTATAACAACGAAGGCTATGCGACTCTGTCATATGTCGTTGAGGCGATCACCGGGAAGTGGCTGGGTGATGTCCTCAAGGAGACGATCTGGGGTCCTCTCGGGATGACGTCCACATATCTCGACTTGCAACAGGCTAAAGAGGCACCTGGTCATTTGTCGACAGGTTACTACTGGAGTGACACAAAGGGGAAGTATGCGCCCATTCCTTACTTACCTACAGAAGTCACCAGTGGAGCTGGAGCGATTATCTCTACGATCACGGACTATACGAAGTGGATCAGATGTCTGCTACGGAAATCACCACCCTTATCGAAAAGCATACATGATGACATACGCAGGCCAAGAATTGTTGATAATCCGGAACCTGCTCGTGGAATGGATATCTCCATGTATGGACTCTCCTGGTGGCGTACGTCGATCCATGGCCGCGCCGTTTATTGGCACTCTGGGTCTGTGGCTTCACATGGTGCTTTGATTTACTGGCTTCCGGACCTGAATTACGGAGTTGTCATCCTTGCAAACTACCCTGGTGATGCGAGAGACATTATCATGCGTCGACTGATCGATGACAAGCTCATAATCCCAATGAGTGAGCGTTTTGACATTGTCAAAGAGTAAGTTCGGCATTCCGTTTCCCGAAGCGTCCTTTAACCCTGGTATATAGTTTGATAAGAGCAGGAGAAGAAAGAAAGAAGATCATTGCTAACGCAGCGACCACCCTGTTCCCAAATCTACCAGCCAAGCCTGAACCATCACTTGTTCACATCGACAATCTGCGCGGAAGGTATTCTGCCCCAGGGTATGGAACTTTCGAGTTTCTGCGATATAAACTTCCTCGGCAAAAGGAAGCAAGTAAGGATCTAGTTGCAGTACGTACAGACACGTTATGGAAGTGTCGCGCAACACTTCGTCACGCGTCTGGTAACTTTTGGGTGATGTTTATTTCACTACTGGATGATCCATCGCGGGGACCTGACGCTTTTTTGGGTGCCGAGTTTCGATATGGTGCTGACAATTTGCCTCGTGAGCTCGTTATTACGTTTCCGACTGGCGACTATAGCCGCGAGACTGTACTGAAGAGGGTTAAATGAGTCGCCCCTCTATGCGCTAATGAGCAATGTATTCTGACATTCTCGAGTCTGCAAAGGCTTCGTTGATTATACTGGTGTATATATTTTATGGTAATATGTACTAAGAATTCCTAAGTTCAAACCGAAGTTCAGTACGAGGTATCCGCTATAACCTAAGTCCCATGTTCAGGCTCATCAAGTCCTTCCCACATCGTCTTCGTAGCCTCATCTCAGTTAAGAGGAGTACGTGAAGTCAACCTGAACAGGGTTGTGGTCAGAAAGAATGTTTCCGTCAGGCTGAACAAAGAGCTGAGGAACATAGTTGAAAGAAGTAGCAGTAAGCTTGACAGAGCTGCCAGATCGGTAGCTACAAGATAAATCAGCACATATCCTGCAATGATATCTCTTCGAATTTCACTTACAAGACCTTGTCGACAATCTCGCACTTGTTGTTCGCAGCGGGAACTTTGCAAGGGTCGGCAGCAGCTCCAGCAGTAGGGAACTTGCCCCCGTTAATCAACTGAACCCAAGCATCGCTGAAACCAGCGTCGGTCAGCTTGTTGATACTTCGACCAGCATTGGTCCATCTGTCGTTGGTGTCACCGCCGATAATGATGGCTCGGCCATTGGAGTTGGACTTGATGTATTCAAGGATCTGGTCAATGCCAGCTTCTCGGGCCTTGACGTCGCCGTCGTCAGATCTATTAACCAGATTAGATTGACCCATGATAGTATTCCTGGAAGGTGGCCTACCCAGCGTCGGCGTGGAGGTTGTAAAGATCGACCTCAACACCGCCAACCTTCATGCGCATAAAGCTGAAGCCCTTGGGGGTCAAACAGTCTCCCGAGTTCAAGTTGCATTTGTTCCACTTCTTGCGAGTGAAGCCAGTCCATGGATAGTTGGCCACAGTGTTGAGACCATCACCGAAGGGAACACCGCCGGAAGTGGGAGTGCGCTCAGGATGGTTGTCAGTCGCGTAGATGTAGGCGTGGTAGTTGAAGTCCTCCTGCATATGAACAATGTCGTGTTTCTGGACAGCAAGAGCGGTACCGATGAGGTTAGAGTTGGTCTTCTTGTCGCCAGGAACATCGTTTCCATTGAAGATGTCTGGCAGACCAGCCACGTTGTAGGTCAGAAAGTTGAACTTTCCGGTCTTTTGGCCAAGACATAGGCTGCTAAGGGCCAGAGTAGAGACCAGAAGCTGGCTGGGAACTGAGGACATGAACATGATGACTTGACTTGACTTGAGATGAAGACGGGAGCTGATCTGGTGTTTTCACGAAGTTCGTCGTCTATTTGAGGAGCGGTCTGCTTGCTACCATATCATGTTGGCCTATGTCAAAGCTTCCTTTGGCTCGTGCATGATGTAGCATCGCGATCAGCACAACCCCTTCCCATCAAGGTGCGAAAGCCGGATTCTCCCGCGGGAAAACCCACCTTCGCCTACGAAAATGTACACACCGTCCGATATGCAACTTCTGTTTTTAAACTACCGATACGAAAAGGTTTCGCATATGACGGTATAAACGTGCTGTTCAGGACACACGCAGATCTATACTCTTGTCTGACTGGATGAAGGTGCTTATCGACACAGCATTCCCAATTGGGCA
Source organism: Fusarium humuli (assembly GCA_004366955.1). Classification (NCBI taxonomy): domain Eukaryota; kingdom Fungi; phylum Ascomycota; class Sordariomycetes; order Hypocreales; family Nectriaceae; genus Fusarium; species Fusarium humuli. The sequence goes on along the minus strand of QHKN01000183.1, from coordinate 33,752 downwards.
ATTCACCCGTTATATGTCGAGGTTCATGGTTTTCCACCAATGCATTGCATCACTGGTAATGCACGATGTTACCGAATAAGGTCACCCAACAACATGCACGTGCTTTAATATACCCCGGTCAGAAGCTAAATAGATGCCGGGGCATGGGATTTAAAGACTCAACGTGTGCGATAATGATGGCATTAACAAGTCCAAAGGTCTGGGCAATTACTGAACAGGCAAGGTAATTTCCGGTGGATACTAGGGTGTAAACTGTACTTATATGCAATGTCCTCATGCGTAAACGTAGGATTTAGCAACTCAATTCAATCCAGAACGACAAGATGAAGGCTCCTATCGTTGCAGTCGCTGTTCTCGGCTCTTGCTGCCATGCCCAATCTGGCAGCTCAATTGACCCCGTCCAACCTGTTCTCCTTCCGGATACAGCGGCAGCTAAGAACCCTCTGTCACACCTTGGCGGTAATGGCCCGTGGCATATAGGTAGGGAAACCCCGTGATAAATCCAGTCTTGGTTATTAACAAGGTTAGGATCTGATATTACCGGCATTTCATCTGAGATTCCAGAGGGATGCACGGTCGACCAAGCTGCCTACGTATCACGTCATGGATCGCGATATCCTGATACCGGTGCTCACAATGGCTGGCTTGAGATGCAGCGCAAGGTAAATGAACCAAATAATCTTGTGCTATGGGCTTGGCTAATACGGAACCCAGTTTCAAGAGTCTGATTACAAGGCAACAGGGCCTTTAAAGTTCCTCCATACTTGGAAGAGCCCTCTTACCAAGCCCGAGATCCAGATTGCACAGCTGAGCAAGACCGGATACAAGGAGTTATTCGATATGGGATATACCATCCGAACTAGGTGTGCTCATCTTACATCATTTCAGTAATTGATCGACTAATATATGCAGGTACCCGGATCTATACAACGAGGGTGAGGACTTTGTTGTGTGGGCCAACAATTACACACGCGTCATCCAAACCGCTCAGCTCTTCCTCCACGGTTTCTTGGGAACAAACTCTTCGCTTGGCACGGTCGTTTCTATAACAGGCAAGGGAATGCCTGCTCATCTGGGCGACACCCTTGCTCCATCTGATATGTGTCCTACTTTTGTCGACGACAGCAGCAAGCAGACAGACGCATGGCGTTCTAAGTGGCTGCCCGCCTTCAAGAAACGCCTGTCCCAGTACATCGAGGGGGATCTCGATCTTGAAGATGGCCAATGGAACGACTTCCCTTACATCTGTGGCTTCGAGTCGCAGATCACAGGACGTCTTTCACCTTTCTGCAACACCTTCAACCAGCAGGAGCTGGACCAGTATGAGTACCAGCAAGATCTCCGATACTACTATGGTGTCGGCCCTGCTACCAAGGTTGCCTCCAAGATGATGGTTCCCTTCCTTGACGCTCTGGTAGACCGCTTTGTCGCTGGACCTGATGCCACCGGTAAAGACTTTGACGGCAAGAACTTCAAGATTCCCAAGATCCTCATGAGCTTCCTGAACGACGGCCAACTCAACGAACTCGCCGTTGCCACTGGTGTATACGATAACCAGAAGAAGCTCCCGACTGATCGTATCGCCAAGGACCGTCTCTGGCGCAACTCTGATATTTCTCCCATGCGTGGTACCATTGCCTTTGAGCGTCTTACTTGCGGTACCACAAAGGGACGTTCCGCCAAGTACATGCGAATCCTCGTCAACGATGTCGTGTACCCTGTGCCCTCGTGCAAGGACGGCCCTGGAAAATCTTGCGCTTTGGCAAAGTATTCCAAGATTACGAAGGACAGACTTAGGAAGAATGGTAACTTTGCTAAGCTTTGCAACGCCACAGATCCTGCTACTCCTTCCAAGGTTCTTGGAGCTAGCTTCTTTACCAACTTGGCTCAGCCTCACTTGAAGCCTGTCAAACCTTAGATGTTTCGAGGTTGGATGGGGTTGATGAGGGTTTAGATAGAGTCAGACATACTAGCTAATTTGTAATACATTACGACTTCCATTCGCATACATTTCTAGGCCCATTACGCATGATCCTCCATCAGGCTCGTCCCATGGCAGCCTTAGCCTCGTTGAGCTCTTGGTCAGAGGGCAAGTTGACAACCATTAAATACAAGACGTCCTATTGGTAAGTTAGCGAACGCCAATGAGGAATTTACGTTATGAAGGAAACTTACCTTGCTCAAGAGCATCTTCTTCGCGTACTCACCTGGCGAGTACTCGAATACTGGCCCAGCCCTAGAGCCTCCCCGACCACTCATTCCACCTCTCCCTCCTCTTCCTCCTCGGCCTGAAAATAAGCCACTTCGGCCTTGACGAGCTTTGGTAGGGTCAACATATCCTCCAGTTAGCAGCGAAATGACAGAGCCACTGTTGGACGGATGAGATGGGTCCGCGTATCGTGAAGTGAACTCCGGCTTTTGCTGTTGATTGGCCAAGACATTTTCTGGGCTCTTGTGCGCCTGTCATAAAGTCAGCACGAATTCTCACTTGACGTGGTGATTGAATACTCACAAACTCAGCCTGTCCTCTCCTGTCAAAGTACTCCGCGACAAAATTCTTCTTCTTGGCCACGCTGGCCTTGAAGCCTTTGGACTCTTCATTATCAGCAGCATCGAGGGTATCCAATGTTGGAAAGACAAGAGGTGCAGCCTCAGGAAGAGCAAAATCACCATAAGTCTTGCCACTAGATCTCTTGAACTTGTCTGCGACGCCAGAGTCTTCGGGGCTCATTCCAGAAGCAATGGTCTTGGTTATGTCGACCATTTCGTGAGATCTTCCAGTATCTTCCCTCCACGTCATGACGAGGCAACAGAGGCCTCTGGGGAAGAAGTACTCCTCGTTCATCTTGGCCAGGAACTTGTTTGTGCTTCATAACGGTTAGCATTCGCAATTGTGAAGAGTGTGCCAGCCATACTTCTGTCGACTATGCATATCCTTGGTGATCTCAATAGTCAAATACGTAGCTGCACTGATCGCAATGCTCGGCGCAAATCCTACAAAGAAACCACCGATTTCTGCAAAGTTGAGAACCTGGATCCATGGGGAAGCCATCGTCGCGGCATCGAACTTGTCGAGGAAATCGAGCCAAGTGGCTTCATCAATGCCTACGTCCTCAAGGATGGGAGCATATCCACGAACAAAGCCACGGGAGCGATTCTTGGGTCGTCTTTGCGCAAGAATAACTGGCATTTCCAACCGTTGGCCCGTAATGGGCGATGAACCATGCTCTCTGATGAAAATGGTGGCGAGATCGGCGTCATCCTTTGCGGGCTGCGATGGTGAAGGTTCGCCCTGTGGGTTTGACAGAAGCTCAGTCTGGGTGTCGTCCAGTTCCCATTGTCTTTCTGTCGCATCGTCTCGGAGACCTGGCTGATAGTATGTGTCTCCCGGCATTTCATAGAAGGGAGCATCATTGCTTGAGCTTGCTTGAGGCTGCTGTGCAGGTGGCTGCTGCACTGGTGCTGGCGGCGCGTTCTTCTCACTCTTCTCATTAGCCTTTTTCTCCTTGTAAGAGCTAACACTCTCCGAGACAAGCCCAATACCACCAGCGACACCACGAACAGCTGAACCAAGGATGCCGCCACGTCCACTACCGCCTCCACGGCCACCTCGCGAGAATAGAAAACCACGACCACTTCCTCTGTTAGACATGATGTCGGTAATGAAGTGTAAGATGGAAAAGCCAAGTTTTTTGACGGGAAATAAGCTTATAATGACAGCCCTGTGGAACGGCTATTCGGCAGATGAGCGGGGAAGAGCGTGTTGAAACAAGTTAGATTGTCGCAGATTGCAGGGCTCATCGTGGTTAGCGCTGTAATGCGCCCTGTGGCAGGCCACTGGGATTGGTTACCATGCGCCATAAGCTACATTTTCAAGATTTTAAGGGTTCGAAGGATCAAATGCTGGCACCTCGTGATTGATGATGATAAGGCAAATGAGGGAATGGTTTCAGAATATGGGATGATACGCCGATCGGTAACTGCAAACGACTGCGATAATGATCCCCAGTAATGCGAGCTGGCATCTCGTTTACCAACTCCCAAAGCCACGGTCGCATGGCACCAGGTCAACAGCGCAACGAATTGAACAACGACGTTGGTTGCCGCTACATCTTGGGAGGCTTGTACAGAAAATTGAGGGAGAGTATTTATTATATACGTGAATACGTTCACGGCAGCCGTCAGATCTTGAACAGACGCAGAATATGCCTGCAAAGGATACAGGGTAATCTGATGAGCCAGCCCAAGAGACATGACAACCAAAGGCGCTATCATATATCCTCTTCTGACGACCCAGAGTTATATACATCTATAGATAGATCGTCATCTTCGCCGGACATGGAACTATCGGTGCTGAACGGTGGAAAGAAACTGGCAGGGGATGGCAGTGGAGCTGGTATAAGTCTCTCCGTACGCCATGACACATACTCAATCCCGATAGACCGTAATTCTTCGATTGCTTTGGCTTCTGAACCGCCGGGAACGGGACCAGAGGTCGAAATTGCCTCCTGCCGACGGATAATCCTTTCTATGCTTTCGTTCGACCTCCCAATCTGAGGCTCAGAAACCCATGAGGCATCGTGCTTAGGCCGCTTAGTATTGACAAATACCGTGAAGTGATCATCGGGTCGAACACCACCAAGGCCGCAGGGTTCTAAGGGTTGATGCCTTATATACTGCTGGTCCTTATTCCAAATCAAATCTAGCTCGACATCGCTGCTGTATTCACTCCCATCATTCGTCAAACCCTGTACTTGATTTCTATCATCGCCCACGGCTAAATCCTTCTGACGCACGTCTTGGCATCCGTCTGTTGATGGCATGTAACTGATGGAGGACCTGGATATTCGTCGAGGAGACCGAGCGGTTTCTGATGGTTGCTGAGAGTCCTTCCTAGTTTGAACGTTTGAGAGCGTGCTAGTTGTCGGTGATAGATCAGCTGAATCACCCGCCAAGTCAGTGTAAAAGCCTGCACCGCTGTAATATGTGATGGCACCTTCGTGGCGTTGCCGTTTACCAGCCGATCCTGCGGAGTATTTCAAGCCCAAGCCCGACTCGCCACAACTTTTATTGGCCACAACTACAGAAGAGCAAACTGACGCACCTCGTAAGGTATGCCCATCTGACGAATCCTGCAGAGCAAATAGTGGCTTGTAACGGAAACTTTCAACTCGGGCGCGAAGGTGCGAATCAAATGCAGGCATGTCCTTACTTAAACTGCCAAGTTGGGATTCATTGGTAGTGAAATGGCTTGTTTTCTGGCGCTTGCCTTTCTTTTGCGAACCATCGATATTACCGTCCGGAGGGGTTTCTGGCGTGTTATAGCCACTGAACTTGATATCTTCAGATCCACCTCGCCATAGAATTTTATGCCCGTCAGAGGATAGCTGCAGTCTCGTGCTGAGTTTAGATACGGCGGAGCGTACAAAGACTGGTGTCACATTGACCAAGTGGAGCTGAGCCAGATTGCATAGCAAATTCAAGGACACCCAGCCTCCAGTGTCTGGGTAAATGCCCTGGATACTCTGCTGAGTAGGTAATAACTCGGGCGGCAGTAGGTACAGATGCCGTATGTAGTTCATATTCTCAGAAGAATTCTGAGCACGATCGGGATCCAAATCACAGGGCCGCGTGGGTCGCTGTTTTGACAAAGGCAAGGCTAGGGAGGGCGGCTTGCCATCAGAGGTCAAGCCACCACCATCACCCCTAGTCTCCATATTGTCCCTATTGGGATCAGAAGCCGACCCACAGTCACTTGAATGACAGTTGTTTCTCCAAGTGTGAGATCGTTGTTCTATGGGAAGGATTATGGCTTCCCGGATAGGCTCAGTTCCACGGGTGAGTGGTTCGTGGGCGGATGATGAATCCGCCGCCTGTGCATCTGCTATAACGCGCGTCTTAATGAAGCTACCACCTGGCCGCATAAGGGGAATCTTCGAGATACCGGCATCGTTACTTCTGCCCGTGAAGAGCTGTTCGAGACGGCAAACAACGAGATTCTTCCGCTCCTTGTCTGTCATGATTACGTGTCGTGGATACAGGCCGTCCGGAACATCTCGTAAATAATCTTCGACCTTGCCCTTTGTTGGCTGGACCGAAGTCAAAATGGGGAGGTTAAAAGTGGTGCTTGGAGACACAGCACTGGCTGACATAGAGGCATAAGCTGAGTCAGGTGGCCGGAGACTGGAACCTGGAGAGGAAGGAGCATGTTCTCGCATAATTCCAGATTTGGAGTATATGTGCTCGCTGTTGTTGGGGGTTATCTTTGTCCTTTTTTGCAATGCTAACACCTCTGGAGACCCATCGGGATCAGTGGCAAAGTCTCTCAGTATGGCTTCAAGCTCGGTCTTTTTCTTCCGAGGGAGCCCATGAACCTTGGTCTCAAATAGCTTGTCTTTATGGAGTCGAGCCGGACCCCGTTGCTTATAACGCTTGAGCTCCTTCTTAAGCTGTTGAATCTCGAGTGTTAAGTCGTCGATGACGCCGCGGTAGTCGTCAACACTACTGCTGTGCACCGTGGCAGGTATATGAGGGGCGACCTGGTGTTGAGTATGTAGGGCTGACGTCTCCGGATTCCATAAATCAGATTTTTCTTGGTGAAGGGAAATATTAACTAGAGCTTTATATCAGTTCCATCTAAACTACTATGAGACGTCTAGAGGTAGTGCATACCGTCTATGGCATTATCGGCGGTTGCGTTATGGCTCGAGCCATTATGCCACTTTGGTGGGTCGTTTGGCCCTGGCTCATGACTTCCGATGAGGGAATTGAGACTGAGGGGATAATCAGCTGGTGGTGGTGCGGTTCTATGTGAACCATTTGAATTTGAAGGCATCTTAGCCGCGTAACAATATGAGACGTGCAGCAAGACCCTAATAGGTCTGCTTAATTATCGGCGTCGGAGCAATTTCGAGTATTCTTATCGCCAGGCTATATATAATAGTAAGATTTCCACGGTTCGATGACAATGTAATACAGTCGGGAGACGTCTAGCAACAGTCGCCTGAGCCTGGCTTCCCATTAATTGAAACAGATAGCTCGAGTGCCTGCGAGGTGATGCAGTAAGAGATGTGTTCGCCCCCAGAAACTCAATGAATTCAGCAGTGGATTAATTCGAAGATAGGCAAATCGCGTCGCGTGGAATGCTTCTTTGCAATTTGTCAAGTCCACCGTCCCGCCCAGAGGTTGCCAAAGCTGCTGCGGAGACAACGGAATGATTTATATAACTAGGCGTTGAAGTCAGATAGTCGTATAGCGACGATTATGATTTAAAGAATAAGGCTGTGACGCTTGGTCGCAGTATCGTGCGTGGTGCGTTGAAGAACGTATGAATACGGGAAAGATCTGAGGTTGGGGGCATACCGAACACTGCCAGAAGCGGAGACGTAGGTCACTAGGTTACCAGTGTGGACTCATCAGCCGGTGGAGGTGTGGAGTAAGAGTGGAGGACCCTGAGGATTCAAGAGCCCGGGTCCGCGGGAGAGAGTGCAGAGACAGGACAAGGCGCTAGAGATGTTCTTTAGTTGAGGGGGTACATACTTGATTGATGAAGAAAGGCGTAAAATGCCTGATTGGATAAAGAACCTGAAAGATATTAGGATATATATTATTAATACCGTTTGAAGCTGTGGCGGGGGCAGAAATGGGAACGTTACGGGCAGTTTAGTAATGTTGCATACTTTCAATACTTTTAATCAGAGATAGCAGATACACATACCAAGAGAGCTTCCCTTTTGTTATATTAATACTGCTTGGACTGCTAGATCATCTTTCTTTCTTTAGACCCCAACACTATGGGCGATATGAAGGGTTTGAGGAGAGATGTCGAGCGGCTACCACCCAGTACCAGCGCTTGTTGGGTCTCATCGGGCCCTTCCTTCGCTCCCCGTGCTACACAGAATGCAACAATCGCGAGGTATTTGAACTACCACCTAAGTTATGCGATGATAGCAATATTAACAGTTCTGATTATTGCAAATCGCTAAACCACAAATCGCATAACCGTGCTTTGCCGAGCGCCTGATTCTTTTGATCTTCTTTGCCCTTATTAGAGGCTCAAACATGGTAGGCACCAGGTGAAGCTCCTGGCAATTATAAGAGTACGACGTGCAGCACACTGTATGCATGTGGCGCTGTCATAGCGTTGAGGTAAGATTCTGAGCCTATCAAAGGGCGACGGAGCCCACCTCCGGTAGTACAAATCCTCTCGCGTAAAACGTTAGGCACCATCAATTGCCCGAATATCACCATGACATTAAACGCCATCATGCCTATTTCTCGCCATTGCTACCAGACAGGTCTTCATTGCTCACAAACACGACTAATACAGCAGCATATCTAAACATACAAGTCAGTTCGTCTCTGTGTGTTTAGAAAGAAAGTCATAACGGTCAGTACTCACGCTGCACTTCCCGCAAAGATCTCGGCCCGTTTGGCGTTGGTCATCAGTCCCACGCTCAGTGCAAAGGCAACGGTAAAGGCACATATCATGCCCAGAATTGCTGTTCTGGAGTTCACGAAGGACATACTGGTGATTGGTCCTACCAACAAGATAATTGCGACGACAATGTTGATGAGAGCAACCGCTATCGGAATTGACCGCTCGTTAAATCGGGTGATGCGACTGAGGCCGTCTCTGGAAACCTCTTCCTGATTGTGTAAAAATGCAATAATCAGTCAAATAGCCCGAATCAATCATAAACGCGACGGTATTCGCTTACCTTTCCTGGCCGTATGGCTCGGAGCATCCGGGATAAAGGATCGGTCTCTACTGGCGTTTTGAGGGAGACGAGATCATGTTCGGTATCCAGATAGTCTTTTGTTTTGCCTCCTACAATCGGATTCCTTTTACGACCAGCTCCATCCAGTGGTCCTCCCCAAAGTTCGTTCTGGGCTACTCTAAAGACCCTTCTGTCGGGAGGGTCTAGTCGTGAGATCCTACTCTGAAGATCTAAGGCTTCGTCTATTCACGAGTTAACAAAAGTGAACGATAAAGTTTCTGGACTCGCTTACGATACTCTTTCATCTTCAATCTTAGTTCCTTAATGAGTTCCATCATTTCTTGTGCCTCCGCCCTTCCATCCCTGGCCTGCTCAACCATGACTTCCCATGTCTCCGCCGCTTCCTCTAAATCCATGTCACCACTGCGTGAGAGTTTCTTGTCGCATTTTTTCAGTCGTTCCTCTATCGATAATATCTCGCACTGCATAAAAGGAAGATTCCGCGCACTGATTTCGTCGAACTTCCGGAATATCAGGAGCTCCTGGTCACCATCTGAGGCCATCAACGACGACAAGGCCGCGAATCCCAAAGGTCTTTGCTCAGAGTTTTGGGCCGCATGTTTCTCGACGTCTTTGTTTTCAGACATTTACATGCGCTTTCTCCTGTAGTCCGGAAGATTGAATAGGAATGGTAATCCGCTGATCAGACTGGTTCGAAGTGTGAAATCCACCTCATTGTGCAACCACTACGGCAGACTGCTAAGCCACTGTTGAGTACGCATTGCGGACATCTTATCACCGGATGTGTCACTAGCAGACCCCGAGTAGCTAAGCCACTGTGATGTGTCAACCTCGTTGCCTAATAAATGTATGTAAGACGCAGCCATCTTTTCAATGGCAACCGCCGTTTACTTTCCCGATGTGCATTCTCCCAGTCTTATCAAATTAAAGGTTCAGACGAAAATGATAGAAAGCATTCTAGAAGACAGAAGACTGTCCACAGTGACTAAATCAATTCTTGATCTAGTACTTAAGTCACAAAGAGGAATTTCAAGAATACAAGGAACTGAACCAATGGGTGTTTGTCATTTGAAATCGTCCCTTATCTTCAACTCGCAAACATTCAAATAATCCGTAGAATGAAATCCTCCACATCCTTTCTGGCTCAACACTTTATCTGCCGTGTACCACGTTAATTAGGCGTTGGGGATCTGCGCCCATTCACTCGCGTCCATAGGGAGGGCTTTTTCCACCAAGGGGGCTTTGGAGTGGATGAACTTTGACCACCCACTTGTGGAAGGGTTTGCCCAGTACCCGCCAAATCTGCCTTGCGTTTTTGTTGTTCATGGTGTCGATCCCAGATCAGCCGTCGTTGTGATTCTGCCTCCCAAGCCTCATTTTGCTGCACTGTGTCAAGCGCAACAATTGAGTCTCTGATCTGGTCGCGACGGACTCGCTCCGCTTTACGGGCATAGGGAGAGCTCACTACCCATCCGATTTCAGACGCTATTCTGTCTCTGAGGTAATTTGGTAAGTATGGAACTTACTGTCATTAATTGATTCTTCTTCGAGAGTGGTCAGCTCGTCGCTGAACCTGCTAATGAACCTGACGTTATAAAACTCTGACAAGTCAGGTTTTGAGTTAAAATTGATCATGGATTGATTGAAGTTTGAGAACACGTCGAGTGCGAAGATGAAGTTATTGCTAAGCACAACTTGCGCGGAGAGGTCTTTGAGGACGTAAAAGTCGCATGAGGCTGACTGCGATGAGCAGCCGAATGTCCACATCGCGTTTCGAATGACACCTGTAGTGAAGACCCTGGATCCGTCCGCTAACTCAAGTTCGAGTTGGTTCTGATTGTCGCGATCAATTTTGAAATTGTTTTTCTTTGCAAACTTGGCCGAGACTAACATGACGTCGGATCCAGTGTCAGGCAAGGCGAGAGCAAACTTGTCGTTTAACGACCCCATAAGTCGTTGCCTTTCGTTGTCAAGAAGGTTTAGGTGAAGGCGCGTTCTCTGATCACTGCGCACCGTTTTTCTGATTCGGCTTTTGAATGTTGTGAGAGTCTTCGTGGCGCGTAGGAATTGTCCCGAAAGAATGAGATCGCTTGTGCACTCTGGAATAATCCAACAGTCCAGCATGTATTTCTTGAGCTCCCCATAAAATGAGAAAGGGACCTTGACAATGCCTGGTGATGCGACTTGGTTTCCTCCTGGTAGCTGAATTCTTTTGAGGGTTCTATCACCGGGTACAAGGCCGACCTTCTCGACAAAATTTGATGATATGAAGTTGGATTGAGCGCCAGTATCAGCCAGTGCGTCCACTTGATATCCCCCAACGCTTGCTTCCACCGTATAATTCTTGAGGCTGGAAAAAGTCCTTCCAGGTATCCTATTGTCAGGTAGAAGGCCAATCTTCGCAACAAATCGTGATAAGATTAAATGGGTCAGAGAGGCAGCCTCAACTAATTGTGACCGTCTCATAGCTTCTTCCTCTACAAGTTTTCTCAAAGCTTTCCCACATGGTGGTTTCAATAACACCAGGCATCGTTCTCTGCGGCTGAGACGAAAATATTTCTGTTCAGGGGCGGGATTGGCGGAGTTGCCGACGTCCATATTGTAATGGGGCAAGTGATCAACTGAGTTATTAACACAAGAGAGGAGAGAAAATTTATATAAAGACTCTCTACAGTAGGTAAGCCCAGTCAATCCATCTATGATAGCACGAGGCAAAAGAAAGCAAAGTGGGAATGGCGAGCCAACGCAAAATACTGACTTGAGGGGCTATGCTAATAGAGGTAGGCGTCCTGTGTCCATGATTATCGCAAAAGCGCGTGGTTTCAGGGCAAGCCGCCGACTAGGTAGTTCGCCCAATTGTTTTATCCTGCGTGAGATTGAGGCCACCCAGCTGAGTGGATTCCCTCCTGTCTGGCCAAGTGCCACAACAACACAGCTCATTCATTACGCCAACAACCTGCTTCAACATGAGTGAGGTTTCCCATTGGGCCAATCTATAAATAATACATTCATTCATTTAAACGAACAAACGCATTTTCTTTCGCAAGCAAAAAGATTGCCTGATCAAGGAGCAAAAGGAAAGGTTTGCGGTTTGTGTGGATCGAACACACGACCTTCAGATATCGAATGATTGAAGTTTGACTTCAGTCTGACGCTCTCCCAACTGAGCTAAACCCGCGACTTGCGATTATGTCAGCTGTCCAAACATCGAAGTTCAAGAATGCTGACTGTTTGAACACAACTTGCATTATCGAAGGGCATGCATGGTGTGGGTATTGTGGTTACGTCCGACGCAAGAATATCGATCGCTACTAAATTAAATGGTGAAGAGCTGAAGCAACATACAAGGTGAAAAGCCCCTCTTATGTGTCTACGGGATCGTCGAGCCATGCTTCTACCGCCTAACCACATTGAAGAGCACTTCATAATGAGGAACATGTTGTTTAACAATTGCATATATAAAATTTTCGCTTCGACTAACCGATATGCTACATAACATCGTAAAAATCTCAACTCTATCACTAAGCTTATTCGTTGTCCCTGACATCGATAACAGTAGACTTGAACTTCCTCGCAGGAACCTTGCGCTTGAATAGAATATCCGTCTCACGGTACGACCTATCCTTAAGCTCAGGAAGGAAGAAGTACGCCGACACAAAGCACACAACAGCCGTACCGCCCCAAACATAACCGCACTTTCCAGCAAGGTTCCATCCCGTAGGATTCAGCAACTGAGACGCCAAGTAAATCATGGGGATCTCAGCAACGTAGTAAGCCGCACGACCAACACCAGTGCTCAGAGCACGAAGACGAACAGAGGATGTCTCGGCGATGATGGTGTATGAGATGGGACCCAGACTACCGGCATAGACGAAGGAGATCAATATGCCGAGGACAGCTTGGGCGTAATTTGTAGCGGTGTTTTGGTGGATGGAGGCTACGACGCCGAGGAGGAAGAGGAAGGTCACATTGGTGACTGTGCCCCAGAGGTAGATTGTTCGACGACCGAAGCAGCCTGCGATGGGGATGGAAATGATGTTGGCGACGAATTGGAGGCATGAGTTGACGAGGTTAAGCTGGAAAGCGCGCTCAGAAGAAACTCCAGCCTCTGTATAAAGGTTAGCCTGCTTACCATTCATAGGATTGGAGATATGACTTACGCTCGAAGAAGAAAGTAGCTTGGTTGGCGATCAAGTTACCAGCAAAGTTCTGCGAGGCATAGATCAAACAAGTGATGATTGTTCGTCGCAGATCGGTGCCCTTGAACAGGTCAAGAAGAGAAGGGTTACCACCAAGCTTCTCCTCGATCTCGACTGTTCGCTCCATCATGGCAAGCTTCTGTTGGGAGACTTCCTTGTCTTTGCTTCCGAGGCGTTCGATGGAGCGAAGGGCTTCGTCTTTGCGACCCTTTCGGATGAGCCACCAGGGTGATTCGGGCATGAGGAAGACGAGGATCAAGAGGGGTGTCTGGTACAGATGTTAGTTTGTGCTTGCATAGGTAGAGTAGAGGAGACTTACGGGGAATATCCACTGCAGAGCCAAGGGTACACGCCATGCCCACTGGTCGTTACGCTTGTTGTAGGCATATGTAGCACCAGCGACGATGATGGATCCAATGGACCAACTCATTTGTAGTGTAGCTGTACAAGCACCTCGAAGGGAAAGAGGGACGATCTCACTGGCGTAGGCAGGAGAGTTGGCAATGAAGAAGCCCCATGGGACACCTTCCAAAGCTTGTCCGACGACGAGGAGTTCTAGCGAGTCGGCCTGTAAAAGACTCGGTTAGAACAACTTTACGAAAGAGGTAGTCGAAGGACTTACGAAGAATGAGATAAAGATGGTAGCGTTCATAAGCATTAACGCAAAGATCGTCGTCCATCGATAACCAAAGCGGTTGGTGATAGGTCCAGCAATAAAGACACCAACAAAAGCACCGCATTGACCAGCTTGGAAAAGAGCACTCTGCCACCTGGTAGGAATGGTCCAGCCATGTCCCTCAACGTGGACACCGTAGTGTTTCTGGAAAGCGGGAAGGGCGACAAAGTTTCCGTTCAAGAACATATCGAAGGATTCCATGACCTAGAAACACATATGTTAGTAATCGTTGACTGTAAGGCTGTGATGACTTACGATAGTAAAGCACATCATAAAAGCCCAGAAGCATGCCCAAGGATGAGCCTTGGCTGCTGCCCAGGCTCCTTGCTCATGTTCACGACGTTCAGCGTCAAAGGCATCGCTCATGAGATCAGGGTTGTGCAACACCTCAGCATGGTCAACGTCGCCGTGAGCAAGCTCATCTTTTGGCTTGAGGACTGGAGAAGACATCTTGAGTACAGAAGATAGAGAAGAGATCCAGTATATTTCCTGGGGAATTTTAAGATTATTTATTAAAAACGGTCCTCTCCGCACTTCCACCTTATCCACCCGTTCTCTAACGTCGAGGCGAATATCTAGCCCAGTCTAAAGATACAGTACGTGGAACTCACGATACGAAACAGCACTCACAACGTCTTTCCCTCAGCTATGATAGGTGCGCATACATTGGAAATACCGGCAACACGGCAAAGACGGCACAGAGGCACGTACCGGACTGATGCCCGTACTGGTTAGTGCCCCTTCAGCGATGGGGTACTGGAGATTTGGGGATGGACGATCTCGGGGAACATAAAACGCAAGACATGAGCACCACAGTTTAGCAGAGACAAGTCTGTGTTTTTCTTTCCATGGAGGGACGATCTTCTTCATCGTCAGCGTACGGGCCGAATGAATGGATCGGCCTTGGCTTTTAGAGGTTAGTCTCCGTGCGGAGCGAGCCAGTCGGTGATGGCAATGTTGGGGAAAATGTTGGAGAATCCACTATCCCCATGGGCATACCCTCATAAACCGAGGTAACGTAACATTGTATAATGGGGTTTTCTGTGGTCTGGCCTTGGTCTGATACAATTAATTACAAGGGCAGTTCCTTGAATGTTAAGCTTGAGTGTGTTTGAGTCGTGACCCCATGGGGGAGACTGGAAAAGATTGGAGAATCCGTGCGGGGGGGTTGAGGTAAATTCTTTTGCCTCCACTCTGTGACTGTCACGGTTGGGCCGCTTCGGTCTTCTCTCCAGAATGTCACTGATGGTGCTTACTGACTCCTATGTTTAGACTGAACTTTACGCTGAATCCCAATCATTACGCAGGTAGATAGGTGCTGTTAAAAATACACTTCCAGGGCTTTCATCGGCTCTTAAGCTCCTTCTTCTGAGCCTTGGTCTCCCCCTTCATCCCCCTCATTATATCCTTGACCTCTGATTTGAGCGCTTTCTTATCCTCCTTGGAAAGTTTACCACTCTTCTTCGCCGTGTAAACTTCCTGCACAAAGCCTGCCATGATGCTGACAGCGGCTTGGACGGCGCATTTGGCGCATTGGTCACCGTGCTTCAAGCTTTCAACGGCGTCGGCGAGGCCTTGAAGTTCGGCTTTGGAGCGAGATTGGAGAAGGTTGTCGAGATGAGGGGTTTGCGAGAGACCGTGGATTGCGCAGTCGTTGGGGGCGTTGATTGACGTGGTGACAGGGGACTTGGAGTCCAATTGAATGGGCGCTGCGGTGGTGGTCATTTTGAAGGTTTTGTCTGAATTGAGTATTGACTTCAATGAAGCAAAAGCTTGACTGTCATTTAAATACTCATTTTGTACGAGACTTTACAATGGCTTTTTGAAACCCTTCTCGGTGTTTTTGGCGGCTTTGAGGTAAGATGCTGAAATGACCGGTTCGCCGACCGGGGAATTCTATAGCCCGGTCGGACAATGCTCTTGGGGCAACAAGCAATTCATCAAGCGCGCGATACATCAAGCTTCCATGTCCAAGATGATATTCCCTGAGATTTATCGCGAAGCATGCTTCAATCGTTCAGATGCTCTCCCGTCTGTCTGAGATTCTGGTGCCGCATAGCCGGTTGCTCAACTGAATGACGCACTTGATCCTCCAGGTCCTCCAACCAACTAACATGGACCCCTACGCTGTGCTCTATAGCGGTGATGGCGCCAGCATTGAAGGACTATTCCCAGAGTCCGTTGTCCGTCTTATGTTTTCCATACTCCGGAATAGGTCGCATCGCGATGTTTTCGTAGAGAATAATATAAAACATTTGCCTAAGCGTAGTAATAGTTCTTTATACCGTTAATTCGCCTATTAATCATTATCCACAAGGCCCAATGTCAGGCCTCAAGATCCTCGTGTCGGGCGCGTCCATAGCGGGTCCAGCAACAGCATACTGGCTCGCCAAAGCAGGCGCCCAAGTCACTGTAATAGAGCGCTTCCCAGCTCTGCGAACAGGCGGACAAGCTGTCGACATTCGCACCGCTGGCGTTTCAGTCATGCGAAAGATGCCTGGCCTCGAAGCTGCTGTAAGAGCAAAGTCGACGCAGGAAGAGGGCATCAGTTTTGTCAATGAGGATGGAAAGCCTTATGGTGTTATCAAGCCCACTGGAAACCCCGACCAGCAGTCGCTCGTTTCTGAGTATGAGATCTTACGTGGTGACCTGTCAAAGATTCTTTACGATATTACTAAAGAACATAAAAATGTCGATTATATCTTTGATGAGCAGATTACTTCGATGAGCCAGAGCGAAAAGGTGGATGGGCCTGTGACTGTCACTTTTGCGAATGGCACAGCGACGTCGAAATTTGATCTGGTCATTGCCTGCGATGGAGCGACGTCCAGGACTCGGGCACTGGGTTTTGGAGGTCAAGTTCGAGGTCCAATCATCTCTACCAACTGTTGGACAGCTTATTTCTCAACATCCGAAGATCTTCTCAAAGGAAGCAAGATCGGGCAAGGATACAGCGCTGTGGGAGGGCGCAACATCAGCATTGGTTCAGACGTCGCAGGCTTCAGTCGCGTCGTGCTCATGTGCATGAACCAAAGCCCTGAGTCTGTCCGGACCTTTCGAAAAGCCCAATCAGAAGGCGAATTCCCACTGAAAAATTACATTGCGAGTCACTATCAAGGCGTCGGCTGGAAAGCAGACACAGCTCTCCGCGAAATGATGTCTGCAACAGATTTCTACGCCAGTGAAATGGTCCAAGTCAAAACGCCCCATCTTTACCGTGGTCGCTTCGCTTTAGTGGGCGACGCAGGCTACGCAGTGGGTCTGACAGGCGCTGGGACGAGTCTCGCCCTTGCAGGTGCTTACATCTTAGCGGGCGAGTTGAAGAAGCACAACAAGAATATTTCTGCTGGTCTTCGCGGGTATGAGACGCAGATTAGGCCGTTGATTAACAAGATGCAGCCTATTCCACCTCTGATTGCTACTATTATTTCACCACAGACTGCGTGGGGGATTTGGTTGAGGAATAACATCTTTGGGTTTATCGCGTGGTCGGGGTTTGTTGAGTTTGTTCAGAGGTTTCTTGGGGCTGGGTTTGGGAATGCCAAGGAGTTTCCCATCCCAGAGTACGACTGGGAGGGTTAGTCCCAGCAATTGACAATTGCCATATGTGTTCAATGCCCTTTTAATGTACCGTTTCAATTAATCGCCGTAAGTTTAGTGGAACATGTATCGATTAATTGTACCTTAATAAAGCTATCTAATAATGGGAAGAATGCCCATAAATCTGTCTGCTACAGTAAGAACACTATAATAGGATAGCATTATAAGATCTTTAACTGTTTGGATTTATTATAGTTAAGTCTCATTATTTAAAAGTTAACTTTCACTTTTTATGTATTCTTTTCAGTATTTTTATCTATCTATATACGTTATATACCTCAAAATCGTATTCTAAGTTCGGGCATTGCTCAGCAGGACCCTTTTAGTGCTGGATGCCTAGAAGCTTTCTGTAATGCTAGGCGAGAGCTTTGCTGAGCCACCTGGGACAACGAAACTTTTGACCAGAAGCGCAATAAGACTTGCACCCACGTTCACAACCATTCAATGCAACCAGTTTCACGTCATATGATTCAGTTAAGTTAACAGATTTGATTGTATTCTTTGGTCTAAGCTGTACTCTAGTTCCTCGCAAAGAAGGAAAGTAATATCTAAATCCCAAAGGAATGTCTGCAGCAAAGTGCATTGTGAATTAAATGAATGTTGAGGTTCAAATGAAATCCATACTAATGGAAAATGAATTATAAATATAGGAAACTTTTCTGTTGCAGCGTTTTGTAAAGATCTTGTTGCTTATTGATCGGCGACGTCGTCGGCAAAGGCAGGGTCATCCTCGGCAAGAGGAGCATCAGCGCCAGCAGGAGGAGCATCAGGAACAGTAGTAGAAGAAGTAGCAGTGGAGGCGTCTACACTTGTTGATCCAGTAGCGGTGGTAGTAGCTGTGTTGAGAGCGACAGTGGTAGAGCCGGTAGCAGTAGCTGTGGCAGTGGCAGAAGCAGTCTTGGCCGAAGAAAGACAAGAAGTCTTCTTGTCATCACAGGCAGCTTTGTCGCTAGGCTTCTCCCGGACACACATGTAGTGGTCATATCTGCACTTGCGACGGCTCTGCTCCTGTCCCGACCAAGCCCTCTGACTACCAGTAGGCAGAGGAGGCCTGGAGAAAGTGTTTGTACCACTAGGCGGAGGAGGCCTGGAGAGTGTGTTTGTACCAGTGGGAGCAGAGAGGGCTGACTTGGTACCCGTAGCGGAGGGAGCGGAAGAACTGCCGGACTTGAGACAGGCTTGATAGTCTGTGAGACAGGTCTCATTTTGCGACTTGGAGTCCAGGCATGCATTGAGGGAAGTGGTGCACTTGTTTTGGCTGGAGAAGAACCAACTTGGCATGAAGGGGAGGTTGGAGATGGCGGCTCGGGAGGGAGCTGCGGTGGTTGAGGTAGCCGACGCAGTGGTTGTGAGCGTGGTGCTGCCGGGCCTCTTGGGTGGTCCCTGAGGGTGAGCGGCGGCTGAAGCTGCGAGGGCAGCAGTGAGGAATTGGATTGAGACCTTCATATTGTTGGTTTCTTGTTCTTCGGTGTAAGTGTTGGAGTGTATAGTTATTGATGAGGCAAAGGTTGCAACTGCTCAGGTATAATAAAGAACTTGTGTTTGAGTGCTGGACTAGAAGCATTACAGAGGAGTTGACGAGGGTTTATATAACCTGAACTTCCCATTTATTCGGATGCAAACTTTTGCCTCTGGTCCAGACCTGACGATGCTTGACGTAGCGTCAATTCCCACGTTGCCTTCCCGGACAGCCAAGTCTTGGCTTAATTAACATCTGCATTCCCGTCGGGAAGCCACAGCGCCACTTGGTAGGAAGTAAATCATGACCCATTCAAGCCGATCCGGTGCCTGTCAGGGTCTCGATGTCGTAAGGATAAAGTTCAATTGTGTAGATCCAGGAACTGCAAGGGACTAGTGTAGCGATAAACTCTAACATGAATTCCACCACCAGGGACAATCACACTTTTCCGGCTGGCAGTTTTACAAATACTGGCAATGGGCCCTGGACCCCTCATTCCAAGTGAGAGTCTCGATTAAACTTTGGCTAGGGTCATCGACGAATGGACGATGATCTTGGGGGGGATTTGCGTTGGACTACATCATCGTGATCCATCGGACTCCGAAGCTGTTTGGTATTGAACAGTTGACTCCAGTCTTTGCCACTGGTGATCTAACAGCGAATGTCATGCTTGAACTAAATGGGGTCCTTCTCAGTACCTGTATCAGAGATCCGCTTGACCCTGCAGTAGTTCTTCCGCGAACAGGTACGATCACACAAACAACGCCACCTAGAGCCCAGACAGTAACCTTGCCGAATCTTGGCGAGAATATGAGATACCCGAGACATTGAGCCGATGTCTAGACTCTCGAGGCATTACCACTTCCGTCTTCCCGCTCTTGTCAGTTCCGAAATCGGTTTAGTCTCGATGTCCCCGTTTGTCTCGAACCTGTCTTGGCTGAAAGCTCCGAGATCACCATTGCTGAGCGTCAGTATGCGTACAGGATATTCTTTGTTCCTAACTTCGTGCTATGCAGATCCCAAGATGTATTTTTGAGTAGGTAATGCACGGGTCTTGTGTCCGGCACTGAGACTCATGTGGCTCATCTATACAGTAACGAGCGAGACCCAGTACCATGGGGTGTTCCCGTGGATAGCGACGGCCCGAAGAGCTGTTACCACTTGATCAACTTCTTCTCGCGAATAGCTGACTGAATATATACGCTACATGACTCCAGCTATCCAGCATGGCTGTACTTGACTGTTAAGCATGAAGCTTGGTTACGCCACAATAGGAACAGGACCGAGCATGTCCGGAGCCCCAGAGTGCTATGAAGCGCCACAAGATCTAGCCCTCAAGTCTAACTTGGTATTGGAAACGGTGGAATTCATTCATTCATAAGCTAGTACAATTTGTCATATACACGAGTCAAGCCAATATTTTCTCCTACTCGAGTTGCATCCTCTTCGAGTGCATGTACTCATAATCAGGCATAACATCCCTCACCCACTTCTCAATCTTTCTCGCCTCTCCCTCTCCAAACTCCTCCGTCCACTTAACAACCTCCTGGTCGATATCAATATTCCCAGCAACCTTGCTACTATCAATCGCCGTGCTAGCGTTGATGGAGCTCAGCATCCTCTGCTCCATGGTGCTCAGCTTGTTCAGCTCTTCGCTCGGTGCCTTGTCCCAGGACCGGCGGACCTTACTCTCATCAAGACCTGCCAGTTTGGCGTATTGGGATACTAGCTGGGGATTCGTCATGATATCATCGGCGTCGAGGACGATAGGCCAGACGCTATCGTTGCCGAAGTACTCGGCGTAAAACTCGTAGAGTGTTCGATGCCAGCGCATGGTGACTTCCGTGCGACAGGGTTCCCTTCTAGGGCGGCCAATGCCCTTCAAATCAATCTTGGCGAGGGATGTTCGATAAAGAGAGGGAATCATCAAAGCTGGGTGACGGATGAGGAATGTTGGGTTCCAAGTCTTGAGAAACTCATCCGGAAAAAGGGTAAGATTATTCTTCGAACGCGTAGGCTCCGAAATACCCTTGATGGGCACAGGAGTTGCCTCAGTGATAGCACGCTCCTCCTTGGAGCCATTGATATAATGATCCTCAACACGAGGATGGTTCAGCATGACAGAATGTTCTTTCACGTAAAGTTTCTGTCCTTCCGCCTCGGCAGCAGCAATGTGATCCTGGAAAGCTTGCGAGCATTGCTGAATGATTTCATCGATAGGTGCCTGTTCCTCTTCGGTCCATGTGTCCATAGGCTTTTGCTCGACGAGGAAATGCTTTTGGATGGCGGGCAGGAAGAAGTATCCTCCATGGTTGGCAGGACGAACACCTTGTTCATCGAGGTTGAGCATTTTGACGAGAAGGTTGGAGGCAGTACGAGGGCATGTGAGAAGCCAGTAGCGGCCTCTTTGACGAGATTGTGCGCCTTGAGCCATTGTGAGAGAATGCTGTGGAGTTGTGATGTTGCAAAGAGATGATAGAGTGTAGTGCTTACTTTAAGCTTGAAGTTTGTTGAGAGCTAGTAGAAAGCCACTGGCGACGAAGCCCTTTAATAAGAAGGATGACGACTACGCATCTTTCCAAAAGATCCCTGGCCTTGGACCTGCTGAATATGCCGACGTAGTTCGGATGTCGGTCAGTTCCATTGTCCGGATCGTCGCCCCGGCCCGTCGCTAAGCAAGCAGAAATAGCGGGAATATGCAGCGAATTACCAGGAATTGTGATGAATCACAGTGCAATTCATGCGCGGACAAGCAGAAATGTCCGGTACTTTTCATTTGTAAGCGGAAGTTTCACCTTTCTTGACCTTCTGCCGGTGTCAGTCATACTCGCTTAGGCAGTGCCTGGTTTTGCAGATACAACCACAAGGTGACTCAAGCCGGCTGCATGCTTCAACGGGTTCCATTTGCTGAAGAGTTGAGCCTCAAAAGGAAAGTCGTTAGCGCCGTGTGAGACCGCACCTGCAGGTACTTGTGAAACGATCGACACGTATGATCTAATGGTGACTCCACCAAGTGATTCATCTAAGACGCGAGATCCGAGATGTCCATTAAGAGCCGCCCGACTACCGATGTTACTTTATCGGCTTTTGTTGAAACGCCGACCACCGATGAATCTGCTCTACACCGTCTTGCTATTGGGGCGGAAGTTCGGTTCTTTTGTCTTGCCGCTTACTCAGCGTCGTCATATCATGACGGCCTCGGAGAGTTTTTAAAGTTATCCTTCGCGAATGCAACCCTGGGCTATTCGAAGAGTCATTCACGATAGTGCCAAGCCTGGTCAATCTCGGTCTATCGGTGCGAAAGTAATACGATTGCTGGGTTCTCGAGGGCTGACGTAATAATTGACCCCGTTGCATCTGCAGAGTCATGTCTGGTTTGTAATCGCTGTCACAACTCGGACTATCATCTTGGGCGATGCGCGGGATAGAAAGTACAGTAAGAAAATAGACTCATCCAGGATTGCATTACTTTCCCAGGGTTGTATCACAGTCGACGAGACAAAGCCCGGGTCCAGTCATGCGATAAACTACCACCAGGGCCCAAGACAGAAATATTTGTGCAAGTGGTTCGCTCATCCACGCTGGGCTTGAAGAGCCCACGATACTTCAAAGACTTGATTCTTCAAGAACTTCTTGTTTTCTAAGGACGCCAGTTACGCCTTAGTAAGGCTCAAGAACCTTAGAATATCATCAATAGCAATGTCGGTGGGAAGGTAGAGTTGGCTCATTGCCCAGCATCTCCAAGGAGGGCATGTAGGCAAGTCGTTTTTCATCGTTACTTAATCTCTTTTTTGCATTGACAATTCCTTTTCTGAACAATATCTGCTTCAAGTCCGCTTGGTACGGTCGTGCCTTTTGTCATTTGTCAGCTTGTCGTTGGGTGCATCTTTGAGAGTTAAAAACCAGTATCTCAAACATCAGGTTATATGAAGATATTTCAGAGCTTTTATCCTGATTCAATATCTTGCTAACCACGTACGTCTCGTTCAGGATATCGCAGTTGCTGCTTGACAATATTCGGCATTATTCCAGACGAGATCATGGAGCAATGAACAGACTGCAAATCTTCGATCGTCATGCTGGGATATTTATATATCGTCCTCGGGGTATCAGAAGAATTGGCTCCAAGCACAAAAGACGAAATGATTTGGTCACTTTATGCCGGATTAGACTAGCACTAGGCTACTTTATTATAGTATGGAGCCTAAGCCTTGGAGGATAATTCTTTTATTACCTACCTGAACGTCAATGGCGCTTGTTTATTCATCTTTCCGAAGTTCTTCAGAGGCATGGATAAGTTTGCATAGCGCCACGAATCGGCTGTATGACTGTTTGCCAACGACTTGTGGCTGATGGGACGGCGTCAATGACATAAAATGCGGGGAACTTGTCATTGACAAAACCACTCTACGCCCTTGAAATGTCATAAATGAGAAGCGTTATAAGCCTCTGAACATCCTCATTCTACTATAAATGAGACATCGGGATGTTGATTGAAAGGCTCACTGCTTCATGACATTCGCCTGACTTCCAATGGACTCCTCACCCTTCCCAGATCAAGCCGAACAGCTCAATGCAATCAGTTCATCCTTCCAAGCCATATTCGATCGTCTTCTCCAGACAACTCAGAATGTCAGCAAAGATCCCATCCTGCGCTTAGCTGGATCAGACGAAATTCTCCAGCTCAAAGAGATCAGTGCGCCAGGTGCTGCGCATCCAGTGCAAGACGCTATCGAAGATGCATTCACTATCCAAGATTTTCGCTTCCGGATGAATCATCCTAAAACTTTCGCGTTTATCCCGGCTCCTGTTTCTCCCTTATCATGGATAGGGGATTGCATTGCGCAGGCTTTCAATTCATTCGCTGGGTCGGCGTTGCAAGGTCCGGGCGTGGCCATTGTAGAACAAACATTGCTGCAGTGGCTGGCTTCCAAGGTTGGGATGCCGGATACTGCCGGTGGCGTCTTCGTTTCTGGTGGCTCAATGGCTAATATGAGTGGGATGGTGTTAGCCAGAGAGTGTATCCTGGAAGACGGTAATGAAAGCCGGGGCATTGCATACCTATCTGATCAAACCCATCGCTCGGTTATCAAAGCGCTTCGCATCATCGGTATCAAGCCAAGCCAGGTACGCTTGATACCCACGAACTCTTCCTTCCAGATGGACATAACTTTACTCAAAGAATACATCAAAGCCGATCGCGAAATGGGTTTCAAACCGTTCGTCGTCGTAGGAACATGTGGCACAACAAACACCGGCATTATCGACCCCTTGCCAGCCCTGGCTCAGGTCCGAGACGAGGAAGGAATATGGCTTCATATTGACGGTGCCTACGGAGCTTCAGCTGCCTTGGGTGCTACAAGAAGTGGCGTTACCAATGGTCTTGGGCTCGCAGATAGTATCTCCTGGGACGCGCACAAATGGCTCTTCCAAACATACAGCTGCAGTCTAATCCTCGTCCGAAACAAACTCAACCTCGCAAGAGTATACGCCAACGACGGGGACTATCTTCGTGATGCTCTTGAACACGATGAAATTCCTGACTTTTGGAACTTGGGTATGGAACTCACCCGACCGTCACGCGCGATGAAACTATGGTTCACACTACGAGTTCTCGGTGTAGAGACCGTTGGAAAGATGATAGACCATGGTTTCGATCTTGCGGAGATTGCCGAGGCTGAAGTGAAGAAACTAGAAGATTGGGAAGTTACTAGTCCTGCGAGCATGGCGATAGTGACTTTTCGATATGCCCCTGCGGGAAAGACGGATGAGGAGCTTGATGTTCTGAATGCAGCTATTTCGAAGTATTTTATGGACAACAATATTGCGGGGATGTTGACGACGAAGATCCGGGGAAGGGTTGTTTTGAGGATATGTTCTATTAGTCCTCTGCTGAGACTTGAGGAGATGGTGGAGATCATCCAGAGGGTTGATCAAGTGGCTAAGCTAGTTATACAAAGACAAGAGACAACAGCATAGCCTTCCGCAAGGATAGGGTTTGCTGCATAGATTGCCAGGCCGGGCTTCTTTCTTGCTTACGCCAAGGAGCACATATTTGTCAGCCTCAATGATTCCTCCCACCACTGAACCTCTTGATCGGTATTCAATACAGTCAGTTAATTAAGTTAAACATCAATTATCTTGATGTATTCGACAATCGACAAGTAAAGTAGCTTTCCGTCTGCCATCGGGAATGACGTGCTGTTAGATAACGCTGTTACATTGATTACCAATAATTACTTCACCTTGACCGGATCCGTCGGACAACGCAGGGTTCACCAACACCGAGCCTATCACTCTCTTCGGTCCTGTCGCAGTTTCATGCCTCCATCGCGCGCGGTAATTCACCATACTTGAGGGCTTTTGTCAGCTTGCCATACACCATAGCCTTTGGGGTCCCAGAGGCGGAATTATATAGATGTCGGTCCATAAAGTCAATTATTATTTCCTGTTCGTGTCAATCACAATTCTCACATCTGCTTCATCATGACAGTGTCAGCTTCCAAACCCATTCTGATCGCAGGCTCCGGCCTCGCATCCCTCCTCCTAGCTCAATCTCTCAAACAATCCAACATCCCATTCAAGATCTTTGAACGCGACACATCGTTCGTCTTTCGCGCACAAGGATACAGACTTCGTCTTTCAGGCGAGGGTCTTGACGCAATTGAATCAGTTCTTGATAAAGCTACATGGAACCGCTTCTGGGAAGCCTGTGGCAAGACAGGTGGTAGCGGCTTCAAGGCATTTGATGCCATCACTGGCGAAAATACAGAGAAAGTCATTGGAGAAAGTTTGTCGTCGCGCGATGGCAAGATCGTTGGTATTGCGAGGGGCGATATGAGGAAGATCTTCGCCCAGGGCTGTGAAGACTACATCGAGTGGAATAAAAACGTTGCAGACTACGAATTGACTGATAGCGGTGTCCGCGCTATTTTCTCGGACGGAAGCAAGTCTGTTGAAGGATCTATGCTTGTCGGAGGCGAGGGCATATACTCGAAAACCGCGGTACGAGTCTCGGATGGAAAGCTCAAGGTCTACGATACTGGTGCAAGAGGTATTCACGGCCAGGCACCTACCACAGCATTCAAACAACTAGGCGAAGGCGTATTTCGAGTCCGCGATGAATCTCATCCCGATGGAGCATCCTTCCTAATAACCAACGTCCGTTCTGGAGACATGGACAACCCTGATATCAAATTCGGCTGGACCATGGGCGGGACACCAGGTGTCATTCGTGCACCAAACGATAACTACACTATCGTAGGCAAACAAGCAGCCGACATGGCCAAATCCATCTCGAAGAACTGGAATTCCAAGTTTCAACCTCTGTTCGAGCAGATGGATGAATCCGAAGCAGCGTTTTGGAAAATCACATGCTCAACACCATCGGGTGTGCCGGTGTGGAAGAACGAGCCTCGCGTAACAGTAATTGGCGATGCAGCGCATTCGATGACGCCTGCTGGTGGTCTTGGTGCGAATACAGCTGTTCAAGATTCTGCATTGCTGGGAAGTTTGTTGCGCGAAGCTGGTGGGTGGAGTCCCGGAGTTACGGCAGCTTACGAGAAGGAGATGAGGGTTTATGGTAGTGAAGCTGTTGCGCAGAGTTATAGTATGGCTGTCGAGGGATTTGGAGGTCATATTGATGAGGAGACGAGTCCAGTTGTAAACGCTCGAGCGTGAGGGTTTTGTTTCACATATCGATGATCAACAGGGTATTTTCTTCACGATACGAATCAACAAATGACATTCCCTCAACTTCCCTGTTAAAAATAACCGCCCGTCAGCTTGCACTGCCAATCACAATCAGGTGGATTGTTTGTTTGGCAGCACAGCCCAGCCCGGGATTGCGTAATGGTCATACAGATCACGTGATGCTGTGAGAGGAGAGTAGATTTCAAGCTGTTGGGTTGAGTATGACATTGCATCCTTTCATTTCCCAACATCCAATCCTCTGAATCTGACTGTGAACAAAACACTCAATTTTACGCTCAATTGCCTTGAAACGTTCGTTACCATGCTAAATTAGCGCCTGCGATTGACATTCAGCGGGGTTGCACTTCTGAATCAGTGGCTGTCAAATTTGCGACAAATCATCCAATTTCCCGTCAATCTGACCTAAAAATCGACATATCAGCCCTGAATTGTTGCGATAAGCCATGCGCAGCGATATCAAGCAACAATCCTTGACCAGACGTTAACCGAACAGACGTCAAACTCACTCACAATGTTTGGTCGGTCTTGGCGCGACGAAGTGGTAAAAGGCGCCACATTCGTCGGCGCCGTCTCCACGCGTCAACGCTTCATTAAAACCGTTGGCATCTTCATCGCCTTCATTTGTCTTCTCACGCTGTGGGAATTCTGGACCGATTTATCTTTCGCGTATCAGAGAGTAACGTCATCGACAGCGACATCAAGCTTGGCACCGCCAAGCGAATCCGAATCCACTACGCCTCAATTCACTGGTCCGACTAATGAAACAACCGAATTCTGGGCGGATTTGCTGCAACGGTTTTATGAGGCTGAACCTCATGGCAGGAAAATTGCGCCGCCAAAGTCTCTTTCACGCGACAAGTTTGATCCCCATGGGAGTGAGCCCCAGATTGATACCGATTGGTTGGAGGTTGATGATAAGGAGGTTAAGTCTTTGAAGGAGAATCATGAGACTTTTGTTCAGAGTCTTCGGCATCTTGCTCCGAAACTGCCATTTGAGCGCAGTACCAGGGGCATCGTTATTACTTCCAAGGGGTCTGGAGTCGGGGTAGCAGCTACTGCTGTAATGATGCTGCGACATGCCGGATCACAACTACCAGTACAGCTGTTTCTAGACTCGGCGACCCAAGAAGAGCATCAGAAATGCAACGACACGTTAACCCATCTGGAGGTTCAGTGCTTGAATATGGACGACTTCTTGCGCCTGCCAAACACGACATCGATTCGGAAACCAAAGATTAAATCTTATCAGTACAAAGTCCTATCGATTATCTTCTCTAGCTTCCAGGACATATTATTTCTGGACGCCGACGCTTTCCCTTTGAGAAACCCCGATTACCTCCTCGACGTGGAGCCCTACAAGAGTCGTGGACTTGTCACATGGCCTGACTTTTGGCTGCCCACGATATCCCCGCTGTTCTATCAAATCGCTGGAGCCAAGATGCCAAACGTGACGATTGATTCACGGAGTTCCGAGTCAGGAGTCATGCTGTACAACAAAGCAAGGCACGCTGACAGTCTCTTGCTGGCAGCTTACTACAACTTTTATGGCCCGAGATTCTATTACCAGCTTCACTCACAGGGTGCTTGGGGCTCGGGCGACAAGGAGACGTTCATGCAGAGCGCGTACGTCTTGGGTAATCCATTTTACCAGGTCAAGAAATCTCCTGAGTTGGTCACTTCTGAGAAGATCAACTGGGGAAGTGGTATCTGGCAGGCCGATCCTGAACAGGACTTCAAGTTGGAGACAGAACGGAAGATGAATACGACTACTGCATCTACGAGAAAACGAAAACAAAGACTCAACCAGGAAGAGGTCAGCATCACGGGTACGATGTTCGCTCACCTCAACAGAGTCAAGTTCGACATAACGCGTCCGATGGAGATATTGGAAGACCTGGCGCCTGAACATCCAGATGGGACGATAACGAGATTATGGGGAGATGACGTCGGCAAGGTCTCCTATGTAGCCGGATATGACCTCGAAAAGGTTATCTGGGAGGAAGCCATGAAAGCCAACTGCGATCGAGGATTAATGGAGAAATGCAACAAGATCAGGAAATATTACGAGAAAACGTTTAGATAGTAGTGATCATTCACAGCGATAGAACAGTGTACATAGAGTCGCAAACTTGTATATAGACTAATGTGCTAAGGTTACTCAGTTCTTGGGCGCGTACTTGATACCACTGTCCGGGCAAGATCCCTTGCTACCATCAGGCTCAGTAGCCACAAACTCACCCTCCTGCAACGAACCCTTGACGTTGAAATGATACCACACCTCACTCAACGTCGTTCCCTTACACCCGATCGTAACACGCGCACCATGCTGCCCCGCAAGCGCATCCTCAATCTCCTCATAAGTGTACGTCTTGTCATCAGATGGCTCAATACCCGCTTCGGCGAGCCACTTGTACGTCGGTAGCTCCTTGAATAGAGAGATGGTCTTCTTGATGTAATCAGCTGCCTCTTCGCCGGATTTGTAACCCGAGTAGCAGCTTGGCTCCAGGGTGCTGATGCAAGTGCCATGCTTGTCCCACTCGTGCTGCCATAGAGATTCATCGTCGCCGTCTTGGCTAACCCAGTACTTATCCATGTACGAAAGGGTAGCGTTGTCGAGAAACTTGGAAACAATGGATTTGATATCGCTGTATTCGCGAGACTTGTCGCAGAATTGGGGATAGGTGCCGTCGCAGTAGTCAGGCCAGAGACCGTGAATGGTCCACGAGTCTGATACAGTCAGTATGCTGTCAGTGAAGAGGCGTGGGGTTGTACAAACCAGCGGGTCCGGCAGCGGGGTCAGAGTCCCAGAATTGAGTTTGGAGAAGTTGGCCAGCGGGAATGAAGCAGCACGTATCCTCCACGGCAGTCGTGTTGTGACATGATAGCGGCAGATCACTTGGGCATGATGAGAATGCGTCGGCTTGCGCTTTGGCAAGGAAGAGCGCAAGCGGGATGAGAGCTTTAGTGAAGGCCATTGTGAATTCGATGACAGTCTACGAAGAAGGGAAACAATGTCGGATTGAGAAGCCAGGCGATACTTATATCCTGACCTCCAAGCGCACGTGTTCGGCAGATAAACCGTATATCCCTTCTAGTCTCGGGGAGCATCGACAAATGAAGCAGTTGCAACGATAAGCTCTGCAATCTGTATCGCCCAAATCCCCACGTGCATTGTATCGCGAAAAATTACCAGGACCTTTTGTCGCCGGGTTTGTTGACCAATGGGATTACTCAATTGGGCATTGACGAGTGCTGATCGGCACTTTTGCACGACCGAGACGTTACAAGCAGCAAATACATCAGCCAATGCTGTCGCAAGGCTATTCTAGCATAAAAGATCGCTGTTTATATAATTTAAAGGACTTCTGCCAATGGAATAATGAATTGGGGCTGGTAAACTGGGAAAATGCTGCTCAGGTTGATAGGAGGCGTTGCAGATCTATGCCGATATACCCGTTGATGACCCCGTTTTATCGCAACGGTAATGGCCGATGACGAGGGGGACTGCGCTATTTCTTATTTACATGCCTATCAAGGTTACTACCGAGATCTCGAATTGGTGATCTGCAACTGATTGTCCTCGCGATGTGTGTTTCACCGCCAATGAGAGACTGGAGATGCGACACTATCATTGTCCCCGGCACTTTTGGGCACGGAATTGTTAGCCAGATATCGAACGTGGATTCCGAGCCGAGGCTTCAGCTTGACCGTCTCGGCTGACGATAAGACTGACGATAGCATATCTTATCTTATCAGAGTACAGTGTTTAAGGCAGTAAGCTTTTGGCTAGCACTGTGATTTTCTTTATCTTATCATTTATCTTATCACTGTAGTCAGTCTATACCTAATCCGGCGGCACGATCTTCCCAGCCACAGGCAACGGAGCTTGCTTGCCAAGGTTGGCGAGAGTACACCCAGCACTAACAGCTTTGGCGTTTGATTGCACAGTACAATCTTAGTGGACAAGTATCTATTTCTATAAGCCTCCATCTTGTTGCTGAAGCTTTTCGCATTTGGCAATTGAACCAAGCATGTAGATAACATTCTGGGGTTGTTTACCTGAACGACAGCAATTATTTCTCCATTATATGCGAAGTGTCAAATATTGAGTTTTGTTAAATCGCGCCCGATTAATGTCTTGAATTCCGTCATTATCGCCCAGGTTACCATCGTGGAACGATTTTGAAGGTGTTGTCTCCAGGGTAGATTCAAGACCATCAATGGTAAGTGTTGAACCAAGACAGGACCTATGTCAGGTTTTCCACAGTTCATGGCCCAACTTGACTCGTGATATGTGAATGGAGATCATCCCCAAAAGATGTTTCCTCCGTCCATTGCTCCCCGTTCCACATTCCCAGCTGTCAAAGAGCGATCATCTCAGAATAGCGCCATCGCGACCAACTTACCACTTCCGTTGAGATCCAAACTCATTCGTCCAAACATTTCTTTTTACAGTTTCCTCAACGGTCGCTTCATGCCTTGGCGACATAAATGAGATGCATTGCTTTTTACAGTCCACATGATCGATCACAAAAGCGCTCCATCGTTCAATGCCATTGTTTCTTGCGAGTGATGCATGAGGCGCCACAATTGAGGCACAGCGTGGCTGTGTGATTCGTTCACTGCTGGGATTGCTTGTCAGGAGATTGCACGGTAACACTGCACCTATATGCTTTCTTTTTGCTTGCTAAAAATGCAAAGTCCACGAGTTCGAATCATACGATCGGGGTTTTCTTCTTTTCTTTTTGCCGTTTCATTCCGCAGAAAGGCTGGCCAGCCCCCTTTCCTTTCCCACGGCCAAGTGCGGCTAAGAAGGAAAAAGAGAACCGTGCGATAAGATAACGCTCTTAGCTCCTCCTGTCTGTTCCGGGCCAAGCGATAATACCAAAACCCGACCCCACTACGCACAGGAAAAAATCTCCGAGGTTCATCACCAACACATCCATCCCTTTTGAGGAGTCACAGATGCATCGCCTACCATGGGCTAATGCATGCTCGTCCCAGGTCAGAAAACACGGGCCCTCAGTCTGTGAGCGAGAGCAGTCTGTTCTTGCGGGTAAACATCGAATATCCGCGGTCTCGATGTGGTGATTTCGCTACGATGCAAGTGCTCAGACCTTGGTAGCTTGAACAGGATAGGCGAAGCTCTGTCAGTTCATCCACTGACTCGCCTTTTGACGGGACAGAGTCTAATCGATGGTGCCATGACCCATTCTTATTGCTCCTTAAGGTTAGTGAATGGAAAGTTCCTGAAATCATGATTCGAGGGTTACGATCTTGTTGCTCGGTCAGTGGTGATGACTTCTGTACCTTGAGATTGCATCAACAACATGAACATCAACATGGAAGTATCCGTACATGCTTTGATACTGTCTATTTTGGTATCTCATGGCTTGGTAAACATTTCCAATCATAACTGTCACTTTTTCATTATTCTCGGTGTTACATTGTCACTCTCCAAGCTGATATCTTATGCCCATGATACCAATTGATGCAGGTGATATACGACAAAATGCTTCCTTTAGGGTAAACCACGATGGATTGAAGATAACAAGGTTAGTCCAGGCTCTGAAGATGTGGATCACCCATCGCCAAAAGTGATTGAGCGTGATACGAATCGAGTAACTGTAAGCTCGTTAACCCAAAATCCATAGTCTGTTTTACCATTTCAGGTGACTGATGTGCCACCAAGGTTGCCTGAGTGGCTTGCGGGCCGTGTCGTGCCCCATGCGCGAATGTTTCAATCCTTTTTGGGGAATAATACCGACCGAGCAATAAAAACGAAACGGATCGGCCGGGGGAAGTCCACTTTTCGTCGATCCGGCATTGGGCCATGGGCATGAACGGCTCAGGTGGTGGCTTTTTCAGCTTAATGCTTTTAAGATTACGGGAGGGGGCACGACCTCAACTCCAACACCTCAGTTTCTATACTGAGAAAATATTCACAGTTAACCTGAAACGAATCTTTCTGGAACCAGAGCTGAAACTAACTATACTCTTTACATACAGGATTTGCACGCTGTGGCCAACCTTCAACATGGATCTCGTCGCTTTAGCCCTGTCGCTTGATTTTCGCCGCATCTTTCGCCCCATGTCCCTCAGCTGAACGATGTTACGACGATGGACGATGCTGGATGATGATCCGACGTCTATTGTCGCAAACATGAGATAATTCCACCAGTCTTCTAGAAGCACACTAATTCGAATAGTCAAGCTACATGACACTGCTTTTCTGATGAGCAATCTCTTTTTCCTGCCGGATATAATCTCAACTCTGCAGTAGCTTAGCTCCTCTGCAAGCTACTGATCGTCAACTGACTCGAACCCCTGCCACGTCTAAATTTGGAAAAAGAAGAGGAAACAAAGCAAACGTCCAAGCCCTCCACCGTCACCGCCAACATGCGGTAGAAGCTCCATGAAACGTCTGAGCGACGATCGGATTGACACTAGATCCAGGCACAGAGCAGGGACAGGCTCGCAACCTGCACCAACTTGACTGTCCACCCCTGAGCCGAACAGGCCGAAGCTTGGCTGGACCCAGCTGAGAAAGAGAGAATTGCTGCAGAGACAGAGTAAACGTTGAGCCGGGGGGCAAATTGAAAGCAAGTCTAGTCTTTGACGTGAGCTTAGACTGAGCTTGATTTCTGCTTAAAAGGAAGCACATTCGCAGCTTCAATTGTTTCTTTCTTCTCACTCTCTATCAAACGTTCTATCTGATTTTCCTATCATTTTCTTTTTTGTTTCCTTAATTCTTTCGTTTAATCTAAGTGTTTACACTTAGTCCTTTCGCTACTTTCCATTAAGTCTTTCGCTATTACAATCGTATTATCACAATCGCTCGCTATTTCAGCAATAAAACAACAACCACAACAACAACAACCCACTCTCGTTTAACGCTATGCGTTTCTCAACTCAGATTCTCCCTGCTTTGGGAGCTCTTGCTTCGCTGGGCGAAGCTACACCCACTTTCATCGGAGGCGGTGCTTCTGGCGGTGCTTCCGGCGAGATCGGTGGCCACCTTGGAGGTGGTGCCGGTGTTGGCGGAGGTGCTGGAGCTGGAGCCGGCGCTGGTGCTGGTGTAGGTGGCGGTGCTGAAGGCCACATTGGCGGCGGTGCTGGTGTTGGTGCCGGAGCTGGCGGAAAGGCTGGAGCCGGTGCTGGTGTCGGTGCTGGTCTCGGAGGCGGTGCCTCTGGACACATTGGAGGAGGAGCCGGCGTTGGAGCTGGTGCCGGCGGCAAGGCTGGTGCTGGAGCCGGTGCTGGTGTAGGCGGCGGTGCTGAAGGCCACATCGGTGGAGGTGCCGGCGTCGGAGCCGGAGCTGGTGGCAAGGCCGGAGCTGGTGCTGGTGTTGGTGGCGGCGCTG
>QHKN01000181.1:0-57755 GCA_004366955.1 Fusarium humuli | reverse complement strand
TTTTATCTTTTGATAGCCTTTAGACTTACATCAAGACCGTTGTTCTCCAGTTACACAACGACGTCTATTTGCCCTTATGCTCTTTGAGGCCCTCTACATTTTTCTTCCACATAACCTATTTAAGCAGCCCCTATCCCACCCCCGACCCCCGTCAATACCATCCACACTTATCCCGTCAATCTTCCCATCTTCCTTACTGCAATTTATTCTCTGGCTCTCTATGCTGCAGCAGCGGCTTTAGCAGCACTGATCCGCCAGATCACGTCATGTCTTCTTCCCTGACCCACAAACGCGCCTGCGCCCACCCAGTGATCGACCCTGACGATCACCCTGAGTCTTCCCTGTGTTTGCAAAATTGCGACTGCTGCAGAGTCTCCCTAAGGGACTTTGTAAGTTCAGAAACATCTGACGTCAGCCTAGGGCCCACTATTCCTAGCATGCACAGACATAGCAAAGACGACATAGCTATCTCCAGCGGGCCCTTGCGCCAGGTTGACTATCTATCTCACAATTGGGAGGAGGAGGATATCCGGTCATCGTGGCGATATATTGTGATAGGACGAGGAACTCTGCTCGATGACGTGCGATTAGAAAATGCTGCTTGGAGAACGTGGGCCAAGGTCAAAAACAGTTTGAAAACCGTCCCTCCTGAGGCGCTCAATTGGTTCGTATCCCCAATTCTTATCAACATGTTCGATAAGAAAGCTTACACCTCTAAGGCGAAAGGAGCATGATATAACTTGGCTTTATGGCCCTTTGCACTTAACACAAAATGCATTTTCATCGACCCAGACTGATCTCTACCGATTGCCGTTAGGAGAGGCTGATTTACACAGAAATTTCAGAAAAAAGCCTATCCTCAAACGGCGGAGCATGTATGAAGAAATGCTCGATAGATCGTTATCGGCAGCTTCATTGCTGAATCAAACCGCGCCAGCTGTTAATATCCAAAATACCAGGAGTTTCTGCAGCCATCGTCTTGGTCGTTCGCGGAGCCAAAACCCATCCGAAAGAGTTTCCAAGTGGCCACAATGCCAAGATAGCAATGATCCCAGTCCATTCGCAGATTCCCTTAGGCCTAAACCTCCCAGCCGTGGGCTAAAGCGCACGCGTTTCAACGAACGGGTCGAGCAATGCGTTATTATAGACGGCCAGGTTTACGAATATAATATTAACAAACCAGATGACAGCTATTATTGCAGTAATAGCGATTCAGATTATGATATATTGATGAAGTGCACTGATACAAGGAAGTGGCCGGTCTGTCAACGGAAAGTCTCAGAATTAAAGCTGCATAAAGGAAAAGGAATTTCCATGCTACCTTCCACTGCTCTTAAATCAGGAGAAGATACTCCAGAACCACGCAGAGCGGATAGTCAAATATTTCATCGTCCTCCAGGGCCATTCTGTTCCCCACAAGATATCCCTCCTGCTGAGCAGTATATGGCGGCATCTGTTGGAGCAGGAGGAGCCGACGACAGTCTGAAAGACGTATCGCTGAACACAGCAATAGCCAGATCCTCACAATCCCCCCAAGGTGCCACAGGCGGCCTGCATCGGACTACCTACTTAGATAGTCGTTTTGAAGAGAGGATTATTTTTGGTCAATATAGTCCACACGAAGAGGGGAGAGCATCCTCGAGGGGCGGTATCGTCAGTTTGCTTGGAGAAGCTATTAATAGCGTCCGTGACGTTATTTATATTATCTGGAATTCTTCACGGGAAGGGAAATAAAAACACCGTTTACAGTTGAAGTTAAGGAAGCATCTGTTTTGATATTTAGTACTTAAGTTTTAATTAATTTAACATTATTAACTTAAAAAAAGGTTTTTTTTAGTCTAGTTATATAGTAAATAAGTTTTTAAATAAATAAAATAGTCTGTATAAAGTTTATATAACGTGGTTGATAAGCGGGTGTCACAGATAAGCGAGTGTCACAAAAATGTCAACCTCTTGACTTTAAATCGCTTTAAAACCGCCATAAACCATCTAATCAATTAAAACTACTCGCTATACTCTTCTCCTGGCGTCTCAGTCACTACCCGACAGGTCCTTGCATTATGCCCGGCCTTGCCGCATACACCGCAACGCCGACCACCCGGGCGCTCCGACCTTCCTCGAGCACCATATCTAGATGATTCGGCCACTACCTGCGCATCAACATCCAACTGATCAATTACTTGCGATGCTTCCTGTACTGTCATCGCCCCTCCTTTCTGTAGTCTAGTCCTTTTTGCCCTTCGGCGCCGGCTTAGTATCTTACTTGCTTGTTCAAGATCCTTTAACCTAGCCTCTACTAAGGCTAGCCGATGTAGAGCTGCCTTTGTTGCTTTAGTACTAGACTTTAAAGCTTCAATTATTGACTCTGGGGAGCTGCTTTTATTACTTCTGATTCGCCTTTCGAGGTATTCAGATTGAGATTGAGCCTCAGTTGCTGTCTTTGGGGTCTTTGAAACCCATGGGGTCGAGGGTTTAGCAGCCTCCCCGGGAGGCGTTGGAGTCCGTAGCTGCACATCAAGCTTTGAGATTACATTTTCCGGGTTAAGAGGAGCAAGACCAGCTCCTCTAAAACCTCCCCGGATATTACTTTCAGTAAAAGTAGCTTTAAATGCAGTATAGAAGGCAGAAAAGAACTCGGTCTTAGAAATATGGGTTATAGAGCATCTAATCAGATGCTCTATTTCTCGACCATAAGCCTGTTTTAGCGGCCCAAAGCACCCAACATCAAGAGGTTGGAGTAGGTGAGAGGCATGAGCAGGCATACAGAGTGTAATAATGTTCTTCTCCTTACAATACTTCTCAAATTCAACGGAGTGGTGGCTTTCATGACCATCAAGGATCAGAAGACGATACCGAGCATTTGACCGTTTAGTTGTAGATCGACCAAAGTGCTTTAGCCACTCGAGACCCAGCTCGTTATTTGTCCATCCATTTTGGCTCGTTGCAATAACCCAATCACCGGGGAGGTCACATTCTCGGTACCAATTCGCAAGGTGATATTGGCCTGCACCAATGCTAAACGGCGCGATCGATTGACCTTCTGCGTTAATCGCCTGGATCACAGTAATCCAATCCCGGTTTCCAGGCTGCACTGATTTTGGTCTTCCTTGCCTTTCTGAACCGGTGACAACCATTCCGGCCATAATAACGCCCATCATAAAGCCAGTCTCATCAAAGTTCCAGATATCATCTAATCGGATACTATACTTCGCGATTGTGTTCTGTACGAGCCTGAACCAGCCACGAATAATAGTCGGATCTTCGCACTTAGCTCTTTGATAGTCATGTTTGCGAAATAAACGCGTCTTTAGCTCTGGTTGTCGCTTGATGAAGTTATGAGCCCAGCGCTTGCCAACAGGTGACGCGTCGCGGTCTATAAGCAGAGAATTGGCCATTTCTTCCACAAAACGCAATCGCGAGGGAAATCCTCGCGAATCTAGGTCAAGGACGAATTGAACTATTATCTGTTCTTCTAGCTCAGGTAGTTTCCGTGAGTTTGGGATGGAATCGCGTCGTGATTGAATGCCATGTTGACGACGATGTAAGGTACGGTAATGGACTTCATAGATAGTTGCAGCGCGTCGGATACTTAATTTAGGGTCATTTTGAAGGGCCTGAAGGGCAAGAAGAATTCTAGCTTCATCTGAGGGTTGTGACATATTTGGTGGTTGAGAAGTATCTGATCAAATGGACATGTTGTAAATTGAGGGATCTTTGTGACACTCGCTTATCTGTGACACCCGCTTATCAACCACGTTATATAGAATATAATACTTTCTTATTAATTATTATAAAATCTATTTATCTTATCTTTTATAGATTTGTAGGTAAGTCATATAGTAGGTTTAAATTATATAAAATTACTAAAGGATGTGACGTTTGTGATTCCCAAGGATAAACTAGTCCGTGGTTCACTGTTACGTCGGTGAGCCTTGAAGAAAGGCTCACGATGTAAGAGGTGAACTACAGGGTAAGTCTCACGCGTGCAGGAGTGAGACCACAAGGCCCCAGCAAGCGGAAAAGTAGACTAACTCCACACGGACTAAAGCCATAATATACACTAGGCTATAACTAGCTAGCTTAGTTCTTAAGTACACTTAAGTTCAATATAACCTTATACTGGCTCTTATATTACTACTAAATAACTTTTAAGTACAATAAATTGTTAATTGAGATAGCAAGTATTACAGTATATAGTGAAGACTCTATGTTAATTAATTTAAAGTAGATATTTCTGCTATAGTTATAAAATACTAAAAGCAATACTAAAGAGACACTATCCTTTACCTTTTAGCTGTAATCTACCTTATTAAACTTCATTAGTTATAAACTTTACCTAGTATGCCTTGCTGGACTTAAGTAGTGATATAGTTCGTATTAAGGCTATAAGGCTACGTAAACAGCATCCACATCTCGGATCCTCTTGAGGGGCTGATGCTACTCAGGATATACCAACTGACTCACAACCGCACTAATGTGGAAGGTCACTAAGCCAACATCGATGTACACTGAGTCTAACCTTAGTAGACTTTGAGTATATGACCATTCAGTATGAGACTCAAGATACAAGCGACATTCAACTTGTACTGTTACTTCAATGTGCTTCGCCGTAGATTGAAATAATTAGATAGTGTAAGATCATCCTTCACGAGTTACTAAACCCTAACCCGTGATATTGTTGAGAATAACTGTTACCGAACGCCTCCAAAAGCATGGGCCGCTTTATCCAAAAGACATACCCATAGTTACTGGGTCGAGGAGCTGCTGTTGCATGAGTTGCATGATTAGCATGCTGATCCTCGGAGATACCGAGTAACCTACCTCGAATAGCGCGGCGTGATGGCCAATGATTGAAACCTCGAAGTTAAGAGAGACTGTGCATTAAGGCACAGCTCAAATTGAATGGTCCGGCACTTGTGTTATTGGAGGAGATAGATCGTAGGGATATCTTTATCCCATCAAAGAGAGAAGCATCCAAAGCAAATTCCCAATTTATGCATAGAAGGAAAACATTCTTCGTATAGATTAATTAGACCAGCATGAAGGTGAAACAAACCAACTCATCATTAGCCTTACACACTTCTGGCGTAGCTGATACCTCAGCTATCTTCAGTATCACACCTCATCTTTTTCCACGTATACTTGGTCTGCTTCTATTAAGAGAGACCTGGCTCCTCTCATGTACGTTGTGAGCGCATCTGTCAATAAGCCTCGGTAAGTGGCATCGACCACGAATACTACCAAGGAGAGCGTTTATCAATAGTAAAATCAACCCTAGTGGGAAACATATCACCTGTTACAAATAAAAATAGTCTGGCGACAGATTGAGGCAATGCTTCCTTGATATTATGTCATTTCGGCTGAGCTTGTAATAATTAAGGAAAGAGACCAACATCAGGGGAGGGTGCAATAAATCCCGGTTGTAGTTATGATTCGGGTGCCATGATATCCTATTGCTTTTTCAAGACACTTTGAGCTTATACTCGCCTCTAGGGCCCTCCGAATCAATGCACTGCCGAATATAAATACTTAACTTCTCCCTCTTCTCAACTCCTAACCTATCCCTTCACTTTTATTTCTCCAAGTAAAATCATTTGCTCTATTCTAACCTCTTCTTCCACACCACTATAATGACTTTCAACGCAACCGTTACCCAGAAGCACCTCCACGACCACCCGGAGAACATTTGGTATATACATCATGTTTATATTGTTGGACCTACCCTTTGTCGCTCATCAATTGCTTTACTACCTCAGCAGCTCATAGAGCAGCCATACTCCTACAAGCTCCCAGTCCCAGTCGAATCGCCATTACTTTAGCACAAATGCAAATGGTATGGGCCGACAGTCCCAGCTTCCAAATACCATTTTAACTCTATCAAAAACTTTCGCCACGGTACTGCTCGTGATGGGATGTCGCTAAGTAAACTACTCCCGACAGCAGTACTATAAACTCCCTTACGATATCTCGGTATGTTCATTACCTTCTTTATGCTTTCTTCAATCTTTTTACCTACTGTACTATGAGTATTCATGCCTGAAGGTGAATTTCTCTGGATTGGGAAGCTTCGCGGTCTGTATTAGAGAGAAATTCGGCCAAGCAATCATATTCCTTGCCTTATGCCTTGTCCAATCTAATGATCCGCTAGCATCAACCATCACATATCTAGACCCTTCGACTCTTTTGGACCAACTCCAAAAGGGGCTTCGTCACCAATGTGCCAGTATCTGTCCAGATCTAAACGTCATAATAGCGATTCGTATGTTGCTTATCAATATGGGAGCCCAAATAAGTATTACAGAGATTCATTTATCCAAACAACACGAACTCAATCTGCCGAAGATGATATACGCACTATTAGGAGGATACAAACCGGAAAGCCTTCATGCCGAGATCAATCTGTCTGTCTTTCTAGGGGTATTGTCAAGCACCCGAGCTTTTAAAGACTGCTTCCTAGATCCTCAGTACATTAGCCAACAGGCTCAGAAGTGGGGCGTGAGTCTTTGGTTATCCCTAACAGTAAGTTCAAACCTATCATTTATATGGACATCTACTCATGATTAATCAGATTTTCCCGGATAACTGGGTATCCAACCTCTCGCGAAAGGAATTACTGAACCTCCAACTCCTTTGGAATGATTCATGTCATGTGGACTAATCTTTCATCCGGCAGGATAACCTAGAACGCATCTTCACTATTTGGGCTTACCATGACTATCAAAAGTGGAAGCCAAACGCACCTCAACGAATCGGCGACCATTGGCAAGGGGTCTTCGAACGGACAAGGCAAGATCTAATGGAGACCTCAAGCACGACACAGATTGCTTTAGACCTCATGACAATGGCAAGCATTCTCCGATTGTTCCCATATGCAAAGACGATCTCACGCCGCAAGACCCCGATACAACTTTTCCACAAGATTATCCGGGAAATCTCGACGGACAATACATCTTCTGTGTTCGATTATCTTCTTGTCTCGATGGGAAATGTTTTGGACCAAAAGCCATTAATAGAGTTTATCGACAAGATCATCTATACATCAACCTTGGGTCATGGCCGAAAAGTGTAAATAATACCTTCTCTCAAATTAAATTCCTTTAATATTAACTATAGATATACTTATATTACGGAGCGGCTAAGGACTTTAGTAACATAGTAATCGCGGACACGCTGTTGCTGCCTCCGGTTTAGTGTCGCCGCCTAAACAGGCAAGACACGCGTGCCTCACACCGGCCAGACCGCCTGTCACGTGACTCCCTGTATATAAAGCAAGAACCTCCAACTCTAGCAACATGTATCTTTGACCTATGCTTCTTCCCATGCTCTGCCCACTTGCATCCACCATTCTTACTCTCCTGCAAGCATCGCTACTTTCAGTCCAGTTCCCTTCGCCCATCCTGCCACGTCATCATTCTGATTAGGAACAAAGTTCTCTCGCTAGAGGGATTGACCGACTATCGCGACGCTTGCATCGCTCCCAACGCCTAATTGCAGAGGGAATGAGACCTGTTCTAGTATTCTGTTTCCATGCTATTCTCTAGTGTTATTACTAACTCTACTCTGTGTCTCGTACGGCTTCCTTTCCCGTCCTCTTCTTTCAGAATCTAATAACGCCAACAGTCTAGAGAGCGTTACAAGTTGGATCACCTCACAGTGGTGTGATGCTTCTCAGGTAGCAGCAGTGCGTCACACGGGAATGTTTTTCTCTGAGGCCTCCAGTCGACGCTCATCCAATGGCAGAAATGCCTCAGTAGCTTATGAATGCCCCCTGCTGCGTGATGGAGGATGGTGCCATCACGGACTCGCCTCCTGAGCCTGGTACAGGTGGCTATAGAGGCCTCTAGCGCCAATTTACTCCTCGATTGGTTCCCTCCACGGGCAGAGCGGGTGAAATGTCTGATCACGAGTCGCCCGAAGGGGCTCGAGTCACCAATTTCCTGTTTAGTGGTTGCCAAGACTACCCGCCGCTTAGGCGGAAGTTCCTTGATTATTTCCTGTTGGCCCTCGCCTCATCCGATTTCATGAGGACCGGGATGGCTCCGACGGTCTAGAAACGGGGCAAGCCAGCATGCCGAAAGGGATGATTGGGTGAGAAGGAGGAGAGGAGGAGAGGGGCGCGCGCACTACGGCAAGCTGTTGGTGTTGTACGCATGCAACCTCCGTTAGTCTCGCTGTTGCGGGATTATGAGACGTTCATGATGGTATCTCGAGCTCTCTTAATGGCTCAAAAGGTTCCCGGCTGTGACGATCAACATGCGCGGGCGCAGGGTCGAGCTTCATCATGGTCAGACGGAAGAGCTAATACTGCCGGAAACTCCCCTCCTTGGTGCTGTCTGAACAACTGGAGATCAAGCATTTTGCGTAAGCAGCTCAATGGCCATCAAGACCTTCCTCATATGGCATCTCGAGGACTCTGCCTTACCAGCAAGTGACGTGGATCCCTGATGATATGCGACAAGGTGAAGTGAAGAGGGGTTTACGTGTCCAGCCCCTCCATCGGAGTCGCCATGATCTCGGAAAACACATAGGAGACAGCAGGAAGCAGTTAATCGGGGACAGCCCCCGGCCACGAGGTTTCTGCGACTTGCTTCTGGCTATATAAGCCAGATAATGTCTGCTCACCCTCTACTTGCTCCTACTGTCAGAACAATTCATTTCTCCCTTCGCTTGTGACTTTAGAGAATTTTCAACATGGTATCAACAATTTCTAATGCTGGACAGCAGGAGTTGCTATACAACTCCATTCTCCCCGGCCACCAAGCTGCCTTACGCAAGGAGCGAGCCCTTTCGGCTTCAGGAAAATCCACAGATAATGCCATATGGATCTCCGACAATGACTCCTCTGATACGGAATATGAGGACAGCCTTGAGGATCATGACCTCAAAAATTCACAATCAGACTGTACAACACCGGTGACGACAAGCGTCATAGATCATTTGGGTAAGTCATTGACGCTGCGACTGTTTCTAGTGTGAAACCTAACAGTCCGAAAATAGATAGCATGTGCACCGAACACAGTGAAGCTGAGTCTGATGCTGCCGCCCGTATGGGTGATACGTGCATTCCATCTCCAGTTCAACTAGAGGAAGTCAAAATTTCATCACACGAATCACAGATGGAATTATCCACTGATCCCGAGTTGAATCAGCAAGCCCTCTTCTCGACGGCTTGCACACCTGTTGGAGACACAGCGACTAGTGCAGATGCCAACTCTGTCAGTTCGTCAGTTAG
Source organism: Fusarium humuli (assembly GCA_004366955.1). Classification (NCBI taxonomy): domain Eukaryota; kingdom Fungi; phylum Ascomycota; class Sordariomycetes; order Hypocreales; family Nectriaceae; genus Fusarium; species Fusarium humuli. The sequence continues at coordinate 48,523 of QHKN01000181.1, read as the reverse complement.
TCCGGAAGTCCAGCCATACCTGGGTGCATCAGACGGAGGGCTTATCACCAAATCTACTGGAGCCACCAGTCAGGTCGATGTGATGACGGATGCTGCCTTCAACGGGGAGCCCTGTCATCGATCACAAAATGTTCCCGCGACCGCTTCGGAGGCCACATACGGTCCAATCGCTATCAATCCTGAGGTGATGGTTCTGAAGCCGCTACCCGATAGCGAAGTGTATCCGATCGCCAGGGGCGATGATGCCACTTCTACGGTCCGCGGTTCATCTCCTGGGCCGAGGCCGTTGTGTGAATCACGACCAAACCAGGACCAAGACCACAGGAGCTGCTCTCCCAAGGGTATTGAGCTAGACCTCTTGGAGCCTCAATCAGGATCGCTACCCACAGCTCGAATGTCTTCTGAGTTCCGTGAGGGGACCTCTCAGCGCCGTTGCCGTCGAACATCTCCACATTCACATATGCTGGTACAAGATAAGGACAGCGACGCAGACACAGAAAGCTCTGATAGTGAAGATAGACTCAACATTCAAGAATGCATTTATGTCGAGGAGTATTGTCCTTCGCTGCCAGATGCCTCCGGAGTTGAATCTGAAGATGATTTCGAAAAGCTGCATTCTCGCAAGCGTCGTAGGGCACCCCGATTTCCTCACGCCTCAGCTCACAGTACCCCCACCAGGGACCGGAGCTCTCATCAGCAACGACCGAAAAGACGTGCTGCGCAGTTACCCAGAGAGCGCCAAAAACCACCATGCGGCAGTAAGAGTCCAGCACCATCACAAACCAGCTCAGACCCCTCCGAAGCCGGCACTTTTGCTCGATTTGAGGAATGGCCTCTTAGCAATGTTTCTTTAAAGCGCATTATCTAAGGAGGCAAGGCTACATTTCAACTCCAATTTGATTGGACTCCTGATCAAAGTCAGCCGCATGCTGACAGGTCCGTATCAGATTCTAAGGAGGGCAGAGGCCCCCCTAAGGCTTCATTTTCGGCAACCAGATCATTCAATGGGAAATGGACGTTGGAAGAAGATAACAAGGTACGCACCATGAGGCGAGGTGGATGTTCTTGGGGCGAGATACAGCGCGCCCTTCCACATCGTTCCCAGGGCTCGATTCAAGTCCGGTACTTGACTAAATTAAAACAACGTCGCTGAGGGATAACAAATACTAGCCAGCCATATGGGTTTTAGCTATTACCAGGAAATATATGTTTCAGTGCAGTCCCTGTCCTTTATTGGTAACCTATTACGTTATTGTCCAGATATTGTGATTGCGCTTAGCATTCTCACTTTTCCTCCGGAAGGATAAATATTCAAGAAAGCATATTCCTGGGGCTATACCAGTATCTCAAATACTCGACAGTAAACTTTCCCTGGCTCACACTTTTGATTCAGTATGATTGGCCTCTCAATACCTCTCTTTCAAGGATTAGACATAACTTCCAGATGCTCATGTTTGAAATGAAGAAGGCAAAGCAACTCAAGGTCTTAGGTAAAGCACACAGCTTCGCAAGAATCTTAAAACTTTGTTGGCTTACTTGTGCATTGAATCTCATCAAGAGATATCCCGTTTGTAGTGTCCACAATGTTTTAGCAACATCCCTGAGATTAAACGACGACCACTACCCTATCTAGGCATCTTTGATCTCTGTCCAAATACCTTCCTCAACATCCATCATCCGTCACTATCACTGCTTAATCAAGTGCAGATACGTGGCAACTTCTTTTTGAAACATGTGGTCTCGGACAAGCTGGTCAGCAGATTCCACAATCCACGTCTGGCAATTTTTTTGCGTTATCTTCTTGCCCGAATTTGCCTATAGATATGACAATATTAGCTGGAGTAATCAAAAATAGACACATGATGCCCGGGACATAAAGCATGCCCCTAAAGCTACACAAGAGGTGCACAAATTGTGAGCTGGGAGAAAACTGATCAGTGTTTACCTTGTCGTTCAACGTTTTCCCAGGAGGGGTCACTTTGTATGCGCTCGATTCGAACCCACACACCGGGCTTCCGTCAACTTTGCGTTTGCCGTTATTGAGCATGGCGCTTTCATTGAAGTACTTTCCATCGACCCACTGTAGAGGTATTCGCTTTGATGGCACATTACCAGTTGCTCGAAAGTCGTGGTTGCGCTTGACCTCGAATTTGAAGCCATTCCGGACGTCGCCCGTTGCATGAATCAGTACCCCAACGTCGGGATCAGCGTGTGAGCGGACCCAATATGCCCAATGATCCTTGAAAGGCGATCCATTATAGATCAATAGTTCAACTAAGAAAGTCCCTGCTGGCGGTATCGAGGCTACAAGAGGGGGGTTGGGAGCTGCAGCACCAGAGGTGTTCTGACCAAAAGATGGTGGTGGGGGAGGCGGATTGGGCGTTTTCGGAGGAGAGGGCATAATGACGCTGAAGTTCTTGGAATACGAAGCAAATGTGGATTAAGTAGTTAGGGTCGTAATGGCGAAGGGCGAGGCAATTTAGACGACAGTCAGCGGGTGGCAGTCATTTTTCCAGACGGATTATACAGATTTATTTATACGGCTGTTTTTCTTCTCACGACTCTGCTGCCATCATTTAACGACGACTTGAAACGAGCTTGGTGCAAAATTTCCCCTTGTCCTTTGATGTCCATTTGGGCGGCAAAGTATGCCAGGAACCGCGGCGCTTCATGATTGGACAGAAACTTAGTAAATGTGACTGGAGTGGCGCTTAATGATAGGCTCACGTGTTGGCGGCTATCGCTGCGGAGAAATAAGCCACGTGTAAGAAGGGCCGAGCTATTTTAAAGCTCAAGGCAGCTCCTTCTCTCTTGTCTGGATATGCGCGCGCGTATGCTTCCGGCTTTTTATCGATTGTCCTGCATGAATGATAACAATATCACTTGTCCCAGAATTATCCCTCCCACTTGAATCTTCCACTTCCACGCCGCCGATGGAAATCTTCGACTCTAGCTTCTTCAGAGAGCAACGTGCACCATCGCTCCCCTCCCCAGATGAGGTCCGGGCTATAGCCAGAGCGTCGGGCAGTTCCAGGGCTACAAGTTTCGATCGCCCGTCTCCAGTTATGATTCCATCCTTAGGGTTATTCATCAAGTATGGGGGTGATGTCGGCAAAACTGAGGCGCAAACTCAAAGAGCAATCCACCGTATCTTACAAGGTGTAGTCCCTATACCTGAGGTTTTTGGTTGGGCCGAAGATGAGGGACAAGGATTCATATATATGTCTTTGATTGATGGTGAGACATTGCAAGAAAGATGGGGTACAATGAGTGAAGTCGAGAGACAATCAGTTTGTCACGAGCTAAAGCTCATGGCTAAGGCGTGGAGAGCTTTGAAGCAAGCCGAGTGCGACCCTTACGTAGGTTAGTATACTCCATACCTCTCTTGTGGGCTTTACCTGACGCGAATCTTATTTTATAGGTAGCTGGGATAAGAAGCCACTCAATGATATCCTTTTAGCTGAACAGCAAGATCTAGCTGGCCCGTTTCGATGTGCAGATGCTGTTCAGCAGTTTCACGAGGCCTGCGGCATTGATATTGATGGAGAAGAGCCCATCGTATTCACGCACAATGACCTTGTACCTCCCAACATCATATTATCCCGGGGCTCGAATCCACGAGTACAAGGTATTATCGACTGGGGACAGGCGGGTTGGTACCCTGCATATTGGGAATATTGCAAAGCGCGATGGGTTAGGATGGCTCCGGAAAGCTTCAGTGATGTCATGCAAGAAGAATGGCGTACGCAATACCTGCCGTTAATACTAGATCCTGTCGACAACGAGGCGTACTACTACCCTTGGCTTTATTTTGTATTGTCAAAAGGCATCTGATTACGAATGAAGTATTAGTAAGATGTATGGATCCAGAAACTCGATATCAATTAACGGAGTCGAGTCCAGCCTGATTACTACAGCTCAGTTCGTCCTAGGTGATGTGAAGTGACATTGATAAGTAGCAGGCACATTTAGGAAACAAGATAGACTAATCCAGTGCGCAGCTGTCGAGGAATAAGGTCTTATTCAGCTCAGTCTACCTTTCGCGTAAGGATGAGTAAGATTGGTTACATGCTTAGGAGGCAGAAACGCCTCTACGCTTAGTTCAGGACCGGACAGGGCCAGTTTTATTACCAACGGGCTAATAGAGGGAAGCTATATAATGGGGAAGAGAGATGTGGATGATGATGATGCCAGCTGTGATTTGAGGTGGGCTTACGGGTTTCTCCTTACCAGGTGTAATACAAGCCGTACGTGACTGTAATTAAACGCCCAATTGTGGTTGCTCCTGACCCCATGCGAGCTGTAGGACAAGAACCACGTGGTATGAGTGTTGCCAACTGCCATCGCAAGATGGGCTGCTGTGACAGGCTTGCTTTGGTGGGTTGATCCTGCTGGAGAATGTCCGAGGTAGTACAGGCGTTTCGAGGAAGAAGGGTTGTAGTAGAACGAGTCAAGCGCTATACAGTCCACTATACTAATTTCTAACAATACTTTTGGAGATTTATCGTCAACAATTCAATCTAGTCATGTTTCAATAAGTTCTCATACTGTAAAGTACATTCGAGCTTGAATTTTTCTGTAATGCGTAAAATAGGTAGAAACCCTTCAAAAACGACGATACCCTTGTACCTTCTAGAGTACCCGAGCTGTGTTTTGCTTATTTAGGTAGATTCCCAGGGATCGCAAGATATCTTATGATAGAGGAAGCAGATATGAATGCGCACAGTAGCCGATATGGCAATGCTCTATAGGCAGTCTTATCTACAGACTGCCCCAAGATCATGCAATTACTGAACCTAGACGGCGCCAAGTTGATACCCAGAAAGCGACCCAGCTCGACAAACCCGTATATATGCTGTCGTATGCTTCCACTTAGATCTGGCTCTCCTCCCCCCCCCTTTTTTTTTATTTTTTATTAGCTTGAGTTACACGAGTGTTACTGCTCTATCTGCATGAAGACAGCCTACCTAACCCTCGCAGCTCGCACATAAGTAAATTCCCATTTATGACCTATATTTTACAATTAGTCCAAGTCGAATACCATGACGGGGCGCAGCAGCCAAGCGGTGACGACAGCGACGACGATGACAATGACGATGAGAGCCCTTGCCCAACGCCAAACCCAGGCGTTAGTCGCGGAGGTGCCTTGACCACTACATCAACAGATGTCGGGTCGAGTGAGATGCAGGAGCAGGATGGAAGTGCAGCCTCGCAAAAGGGCACCAACGTGCGGCCAAACATCCACCATCGACTGTATTGCACGCACGAGTGTCTTCGTGGGCTCGCGTTTGGCGGCCCAATGGATGAGGAATGCCCTAACTTGGCGAATCATGGCAATATGCACATCAACCTGCACGAGTTTCTTCGTCTGGCTCGGGACCAACTAGCAGTTGATCGCGGAAAGGATGCCAATTGCGTGCCGCTCTACCTGTCTGGATCACGGGGGTCCCTCTTCAAATTTTGTCTCTCATCGCATGGCTACACACTTGTGGCGAAAGGAGTAGAGGCCATGGATACCGAGCATCTACGCTACGAAGACAAGGTGTACAATTATCTTCAAGACCTCCAGGGCAAGTTTGTTCCGGTCTGTCTCGGCATCATTAACCTCGTCAAGCCCTATTACTACGATAGCGGCGTGTATGAAGACTTCATGTTCCTCAGCTACGGTGGGCGACCAGTCTTGAAAGATTTGGGAAGAGTCAATGCAGACGTCGCCAACGAGATTCTCGCCGCACTCGGTCGATTGCATCAACATGGGGTCCTCCACCACGATGCAGAGCCACGGAACGTGCTCTACGATCAACGCACTGGGAGATGTATGATCGTGGATTTGATGCTGGCAGAGTTCCATGACCGAAAACCTCTTGGGCCCATCAACGTCAGTGGTAGAAATCGGAAGAGGAAATGGGCGCCAAGGAAGCATGAGAAGGACGTCTTTGCTGTTGAGGCGCAGACCTTACGAGCAAACCTAATACAGTAGGGTCGAGGTCTAATGGGCGTGCTCTGGGGCATCAAACATGCTGTGATAATGAATGTGCTATATACTGTAATAATGCGTATACTATGAAGCGGGGTGTACTATGCCAGGGGCTGTGCTATGATATTATGTGCTATCCTAAAAGTTGGTCCAGGACACAATATACTATCTCATAACCTGGGTTGGTATACTGCGAGGCCCTAAACTGGGGCCTGTTGCGTTATAGTCGGATTGACAGTCAATTCCGTGGCCCAAGGAGTGGCTTACTGTATACATGCAGGAGCCTTACGCTGGGTTTCTGGCTACTAGAATGAAGCTCTGGTCATGAAGGCCACCAGGTGAATTGCTTGTCTTTATACGAGTGGAATATATGCATATAACACTTAAAACGAATTCTATACTTTCGTAAATCAACATCCTTCTTCCGGGCTATTGATCCTGGTCATTCATTTCTTTGTCTCATTTACGGAGACTTTTCTTTGGGCTGTTGCTTCGGTATTACAGAGCCGAGGTTGAGATTAAGTCTTATCGATACGCTGTCCCCCGCTCTCGGTTTTAGCGTGGGGTTTTGAGCTACCATGCAGAGAAACAGGAAATACATAACAGCAGGCGACAAAACATCCAAAAACAGCCGCCGGCTCTATCTTCCTATGCCACTGTTGGCGTTTATTATGCCAACCACCATCCAGACCAGGTAGCAACTCTATCTGGTTGGCCATCATTGACATGCCGACCAGACCCATATCGGCGGCCTCCGCAACGGAGCCGGGTAATCTATATAGCTTATCGATAAGAAAAATCTTCCCATGAGGGGATGGACATGGGAAAACATGAGTTGGGCAGGCAAATGGCAATGCTATCCTGAGACCTAAGGCTTGGGAGAGAGAATCTTGTTGACATATGGGAAAGAACAACTTGGTTGCGAATTCATCTACATTTTAACGACTCCGAAGGCGCAGTTTCAATTCAGTCAGCTAACCATGCTTTCAAGAAGAATGTTCACGTGATTAGATGTTTGGTTTCTTGCGGGGTACGGAGATTGTCACTTGACCAACAAAAAGCTATGATCAAGACCAAGTCTATTTTACCACGCCATCCGTAAGTTGTGCCATACTGCTAGACCCCAACATCCTACTGACTGACGGCCGATATTTGTAGGTGTTATCGAACCACGTAATTCGCAACTCGACAGGAATCTGGGTGTCTATGTTCATCCATCCATCCATCATTCATTTTGCCTAGCTAGCTACCGATCATGAACGATCTGGCGCACCAGGAACAACTCGGCATCGACCTCGACCTTCTTTCGAAACTAGCCATAATGGTCGAGGGAGCGGAATGGGCTCGAAGTGACCTGAAAGGAGTGTCGACGATACATAGCGATAGCGTTGGCGGAGACCTAAAAATAATTCGGGGGGCGATCTGGGAAGCTTTGGTAGCTAACGGCAAGGTCGTTTGATGTCTCAAGCTTGCAGCAAATTTCGAGATACTAACTAAATGCACAGATTAGCCGCAAGGATGACTCTGGGAACCTTCTTCAGGTAGAAGGTTGCTGTAGCTTGTCTATATCGAAGAAGACACATATTGTTCCGATCGCTATAGTTGGAAAACCCCCCTCTGTAGGCGGTCAGCCCCTACTAATGGGGACAATAACTCATATTGAGAAAGGACGCTTACTCATAGAGTCCCAAAGTGCCACAATATTCGAGTTTTATTCCGAAATTCCTGGTGGTTTCGAGAAGCTGCCTGGTACCGGAAATTCTCATGGTTCAGTTCCAGGATCATAGCCGAAGAGGTGTGGTATCGTGAATTGGCCCAGGTCATCTAGTTCTAACGATTTGTAGTAATGTGGTACCATGAATTGACTCAGGTTGTCGTTGGCGCTACTCATCATCTCATCTATCTCAATCGGCATGATGTTAGTTTGAGATCCCAGGTGTAGCTGTTCGCTCGCGCTTTTCTCAAGGAAGTTGTGGTCATTGGGTGAATTCTCATCCAAATAGTTAACTTCGCACTGAGCCCTACTCTCTGGAGTCTGAGAGAGGTTGGTACCCGAGTTCGACAATGTCGCTGGAGGATGTGTCCGTTTTTTGGCACGCCGACGAGGGCGGGGTAAAATTGATCGCTTGGATTGTGCTGTCTGTTGCTTCCGCCTGCCGATTCTATCTGTGAGGTAACACAGATCACGATGCCTTTGGATTTTGTTGATGCAGTTGAGGAGACCGTCTAAATCATCCTTGGACAATTTCTCAAGGCGTGAGACAACACTTTTATCATCGGCCACAGCGGCAGCAAGGCCGGACAACGCCTTGGTTCCGCCGTGATTATAAAAGCGCTTCTCCCAAGACTCTTCCTCAATTGTTCCCTCCTGGCAGGCTTTGACCGATGATATTAGTCGATACGGTGTAAGATTTCTTTCGGCAGTGAGTGAGCGTCGGAAGTTCTCTTGAACTTGAATACGAGCGAAATGGGAATCGTCGAGACGGACTAAGATGAGAGTTTGAATTAACGCCTCCCTGATGAGATCGGGATGCGTCTGGATAGCCTCTGCAACATCGAGGTGGTGTTCAGACAATTGAACCACAATCTTGCATTGAGGTTTCAAGGTTTGCGAAGACATGATCGGATCCAGTTGGAGGGAAGATTCTGGGTTCTTTCGTGAATGTAAATCAAGCGGACACAGAATTCTATGCATAGAAAGCGCAGAGATGCGGAAACGTGTTCGCGGTTTTCGTGCTTTCACAGTTCAAGAAACTGCCATTTGGCAAAATCTGGTAAGCGTCCCAACGCATCATCTGACATTGAACCTGGCGAATGGCATAATCTCAAATAAAGTTTTAGGTGGTGCCAGTCAGACCAGAAAAGGTGGAGAAGGAAGTTGGCAGGGATCTATCCCGGACAACTCCCACGAGACATGCTAACTTCGGCACGGATTATTACCTGTCTTGAGTGTCTTGAGCTAACTGAATACTAGGCTGTAAACAATAGCGGGCAAAGTGCGTCTGCAACCTAGGCAAACCTGGCCATCTAAGACCAACTGCAACAGCTGAGACATAAGCTCACACATCCATGGGATCCATCAACGTCACGCTAAGAGCATTTCCGATATTGCATGGCCCTACTAAAGGTAGATATGGTAGAAAAGGGCCACAGACCACCTGCATCACCTTGTATTCTCGTCCCATTTCTTGCACACTTTCATTGATTTTCTCTGCGAGCGTCGTTTCGAGATGGCTGAGGCAAATGATCCTCCAGTGGCGGATATTTTAGAGCCTGATGACCAACCGGCTGATGATTCGGGCGTGGATGAAGTACACCTTTGTTTCTACATTCTTAACCAGACTAAACTCGTTACAGGCCATAGACAACGCTTCCTCGACCCAATCGATATCTTCCAGTATATTCCAATATCGAGTAGAGAATGGTAGAACGTATGCAACCTTTGGAAGCGGGGGTAAGTTGTCGTCTCACTCCTCGAGGTTAGCTTGCTCACGGAGTTTGAATAGAGTATTCGCTACCGAACGACGAGGTACGTATAATGATGAGAGCAGTTGAAACTAGCCACTGATATGCACAGGATGAAAAAGAGAGGTTAGGTAAATTCTTAGTTTGTTTCTGTTAAAGCCACTCCGCTAACCCCAAATTGATATAACTCACAATATCTGGATGCTAGCGAATGACGATAAGCTCTACCAAACTCCTCCAAGGAATTGGAAGAGAATTCTTGATGTAGGAACAGGAACTGGTATTTGGGCTATCGACGTTGGTATGTATAATTTCCCAAGGCGGTGCGAGCGAGCTGCTGATTGTGGGCTCAGCGGATGAGCACCCGGAGGCAGAGGTTCTTGGTGTGGATCTTAGTCCAATTCAACCCGGCATGTATGCTTTCCGATACAACCTTGATAGCCTTGTCACTGACTGCCATCACTATAGGGTTCCTCCCAATTGCAGATTCGAAATAGACGACTTAGAGGATGACTGGGTGTTTAAGCATCAGTTTGATTTCATATTTATCCGCAGTATGATCGCAAGCTTCAAAAGCTGGCCAGATATCTTTTCTAAAGCTTTCGAGTAAGCTTTTGCCAAGATAGGGATGCCTGTGCTAATACAACTTCACATATAGGAATCTTGAGCCCGGGGGATATATTGAGGTCCAGGATAATGTATACCCGCTCGTGAGCGACGACGGCACGATTCATAACACCGACATCCTTACGTGGTCCGAGCTTATGGTTAAAGCTGCCAACAAAATTGGTCGCTCTATTACTGTTGCCTCTAAATTCAAGTCCATGCTTGAGGATGCAGGTTTCATCGACATAGTGGAGATCAAGAAGAGGATTCCCATGAACCGCTGGCCGAAGCGTTCACGCTATAAAGACTTAGGAACTTGGAGTTGCTACATGCTTCACAGTAGCCTTGAAGGAATCTCAGTGGGATTGCTGACGAGACTTGGGTTGACTGTGGACGAAGTGCACGTCCTTCTGGCCAAGGTCAGAAGGGACCTCCTTAGTACTAAGATTCACGGTTACTGGTATACGTATGATCGACCCCTCCCGCGATAAACGATAGGCATAGACTAACGGGTACCAAGATACTTGGTGTATGCAAGGAAACCAGGGAACGTGGCTGATTGAGGACATCTGTACTTGTAGCATCGTGACTTTTAGCGCGCAATCGATAATCGTGGGGTGCGGGGAAGGAATCCCTCCGCCTTCAGCGCAGGGACACATTGCAGAGCCGCACTTGCAACCTCTGCCAAGGGAATATCGACGTCTCTATACTACATGTATTGGAATCTCATATGTAGAAAGAACTTCCATTGAAATTTGTTTCTTATCCTATGCTAAGAGGAAAAGGATGTACATGTAGCTGTTACGAACTGTCTATTCACTTCTTCATCCCCTCGCCACTGCTTAAGGGAGGTCCCCTTCGAAAGTATGGATTGTATATAACCGAAGACAGACTTTCACTAACGCTAATGAAGCAATCTCATATTTCACTCCACTCTTATCGGTCGATCGATGTTTGAATCTGCTACCATATGCTTAGTTAACTAATACAAATTATGGCACCAATTGGCTTAGTGAAACTTACCAGAAATAATTTCTGCAATTTGGGACATATAATTGGTCTTTCTTCAAGCCTTCATGCTTTAGTCATCTCCACCTCACATCCCGCTTTCTTCTCATTGCTGTTGCTATGAATGAGCCAGTGTCTAAATCGTCGGACCACGCCGAGGTTTGGGGTTTTGGTTAAGCAAACTTCGTGATAAGGTGGTGGGAAGCGATCCTTCTCGAGCCGACAAGAGCACCATGGTCCCCCGTTATGTAGATCATGGGATTTATCCCACCTCAGACATGCAACAACCCCCATTATATTCCACCTAGATGTATCCTCATATAGAAAGATTATTGGTGCATTTTCCAGGAACCTCTGCGTTTCTTTGGAGGAATTACTCCCCTTCTGAGCTTTACCAAGGAAATTAAGAATACTCTGAGGTGCAAGTACTTGCCTTTCTTCGAAAGCAACAAGATTGCCTTCATTATCTAACACTTTTGGCCTTCCCCAGAGCCACGCATGCGCAAGAAGTGAGACCAGTAGTTGCCGTTGAGCCAAATGCAGTCTTTGTTCTTTTGGTGAGCTCTTATATCCTGACGAGGAAAAGAGGTTGCCTATAAAGAAAGATGCTTTCTGTATATGCACTTTGAAGTATGCGTCTTCAGTTACTTTATGTGAGAAAGAGCCGTCTTTGTTTAAGAACAATATAGAATTATCAATCCATTGCTCATTCAGTGTAAGGGCATCCAATGTTTCAAGCTTTGCTAAAGCTGCCTTCCTTATTTCTTGAGGCCCGAAGTAGATAGGTGCGCAGGATAGTTTGTTGGGATGCATGTTACCCGCAAAGTGTAGGGGCACAAAGAATTTAATAAAATAGGAAATGTATATTGATGAGAAGGGCGAAATTAAAGGCAGGTGGTGATGTGGCCCATTAAATATTTAAAACCTATAAGCCAGCCAGCAGGTAACGATTATATGTCCCCAGAAACCTTACGGAAAAAGGCTGGGCGCTCTGATTTCGGCCGGCACTACAACCGGATACCCTGCTGTAGGGGATCCAAATCATGCACCCTCCCTTTCCATTCCCTTCACATAGCAGGGGATCCGATTTCTTCATTGACAACACTATTTAATCTCTAAAATGTTTCTAAAGCGGCACTTTCATAAACTTTAAAATGTTTGTAGTCAGACGGCATTATAGTTAAGAGATACGTTCTCTCAATCAAAATGTGCCGATAACTCCGGTTGTAGTTACACTAATACGTCACATATTTACCAATTTTCATCACTATGGAAGCTTCTGGCATCTTCGGCTATTCTTGTCACGTACCTGTCCGCCCCTATTTGGGGTTTCGGGTGTTGGTTCAGACGCACAACCAACACCTCTTTCTAATGTGACAACTCCTGGACTAACGCATGATGTGACAAGGCTCCCCGTTTCTCTAAGAGGCCAAGTGCGTGGTAGAAGAAGCGATACAAAAGTTGGGTAAACTGGAATAGAAACAACGAGACGTATGGATCGAAAGAGTGTTCATCAAAAATTCACTAGCTTAGAGACAAGTTGGAACTGCCTTCTCTTTATTGACGAGGCTATTCAGACTGAGGCTGCCACTAATTTGTCATCGTCAACAGTTATCATTACTTCCATCCCTGCGTACACCAAGAGCCTTCGCGATTGCTGACGGCCTTCATTTATCATTCGCCGTATGATCTTTGGTCGATCAAACAGCAAGAGCGACAGGAGAACAACATTGGCAACAAGCTTAAGGAGAATAACGGAGCCCAAAAATATGGCAAGTCCCCTACACTGACCTGCCGCATGCCAATTGCCGGCTGATTGAAGATGAGGTCCCCAAGTTAACACAATGGAGATGACCCGGATGCAAAGGCAGATGGTAATGATTTGGAGTAGAGAGAGTGCCGTATCAGTGTAACGACGGATACTAGGTCGAAAATGGACGTTCAGGCTACAATATGGAATTGTGCCCCAGATGATCACTGGAAGAAAAACGGAGAGAAAGATCAGACAAAGGCCGGTTTCGTGAACCTGGTCCGGCTGAGGCAGAGTATCATCTAAAGAAGATAGCTCATGACAGACGACCCAAGTAAAGTAGTAGGTACCGCCAGGGATGCCCAAAAGGACAAGAGCAAAGAACGCTAGTTCAAAAAAGAAGAGAACACATCGAAATGTGAAGTCGAGTGGGGTAAGGTGAGTTTCACCGATCTTCATGATGGCCGGGTGATATGGGTAATGGGTGGAAAGAATTAGAACCTATAAGCATTGGGTTTTGTGAGCAGGAGGTACGTTGGCCACAATCTCATTTAAAATAAAGGCAGTTTGAATTAGGAAGGTGTTAAAGCCAACAAGAGGTTACATGAAACCTAAATTGATGGGCCCTCCAGCATGGGTGCTAAAACCCGCACTTTGATGGCGGAGCATGGGTAGTGAAAACGGACCCTAGCCATGATTGTAAAATTGTGTGAAATAAGTCAGAGAGGAGCAACCGATGTATCAATTAACGAGTATTCTGACACATAAAGTGGATCCGTATTGCTATCTCTCTTTACCGACTCTAAGAATATCACTTCTCTATCCAGCTCAGTTGATCATACACCAAAGTACTATGGCGACTTTCTTTCAATGTTTGCAAAGCTTTCCAATACTGGACTGCTTATTGTCCTACCTTTCAGCTACAGACTCAGCAATTGTGCTTGGCATTACCGGACTTCTTTACGGACCTGGCAATAACACATACTGCAGGTACGTGGATATCTGCCGAGATATTCCTGAACATGCAAATTGGATGAGAAAAATGATAGCGAAAGGCCACACTGTACTTCTTATCGGGAAGGACTTGGAGGAAATCGAGCTCTCCTACAAGTACCCTCTCTATTATTGGAGAAATCACAATCGAAGTCATGTCAGAAGCCTTTGGCTAGTGGCCCTTACAACGAGAATGACCAAAGAAGGCTTGGGAAAGACGGATTTGCTTTCTGCCATAGACGAGGATGGCGGCAATGTTGACATCCCAATGTTTTCCCAACATTATCTCCGGTGCTGCCACACTGAAGGGGGCTGTATGAATGCACTTTGCTTTCCATCTTTGTTATCGGTATCTTACAACATACCGTTGCCCTTACCTTGGCCCGATTGTGCCTACGATATGATGGAGAAGCGCTCGTGGCACACTCTTTCACGAGACGGAGATTCAAACATCGACCTGTTCTATCTTCCTAACTATTGCCCGGACGATATGCTTTTCGATGAGGCAACAGAAGCATCCGAGCCTTACCTTTCGGCAATCTTTGGTTCTCGGGCACCCTTCGACGAGCCGATAGCCATTCCGTACATAAACATGGTTGATAGAGAAGTCCGTGTCAGCATTACTGATCCGTATAAGGACGACAGGATAGAGACGTCAAACTATGTAGAGTTCGCTGGCGAGGAATGGAGTGAGAAATCAGATATGGATGCATTCGTCTTTGCATTCTATCAAGCGCGTATCTTCCCACGAGGCAGGGGGATTTACCGCCACCGATATGAATTCATGGCAATAGAGTTCACTGGTCTTGACCGCGACTTACGTAGGACTTGAGAACAACTCTTCTGGGCAGAACAAAATATGCTGCTTATCAATTGAATTCTAGTTTTACATCTTACAATCATAATATGCATTGAACTTAGAGAATCCGGCTTTAGTGAATCGATTCCCATGACTCTGCTACTGCACAACATATGAGACTAGTCTAAATAATGCGGAACAGCTGCAACTATTTCCCAAGTCGAGGCAAAGCTAATGCCCGTATGCTGATTTCAAAAGGCATCATTCTTACCTACCAGGTTACGGAAGCCGCACCCAATCGTGCAGGGGGACGAAAAGTGTCAACGTATTAAGCTAACAAGATTTCAGGATACATGCCGGGGTTGCAGAAACCTGTCCCTAGGCGTTTTGCTTATAGATTAGCCTAGAAGCATTCTTTCTAGCGGCCTGATATCGTCAATACTCGACTTCTCGCATGGATGATGAACTTTCGAGCGTCGTTCATAAAGATGGCAACAGCAAGAAGACAAAGTAATATAGAACGAACTAGATGGAGAAACAAATGTCGTGAGGCATTATGCAATCACATCAGTAAGCAGGCGACCCTTTTCCCGTTTAGTTGCTAATGAATCAAAGATTCCAAGTTGGGTCTTTCACTTGATCCATCCCAAGTCAGACTGCATCCCGTTCGCGAGGATCCTTATCGCTGGCTTGTTCGCCCAGGGAAGGAATATCTTTTTGAAAAGAACCTTAGTGATCAATCCGTCGGAGCATACAAAGAGCTATACGATGGCATCGACAAGTTCTTTGAAGCCACTCCATCAAGTTCACACCTCCAGAACGAACAGGAAGAACATGAAACTCTCGTAAGAGCTCCCAAACCCGTAGGGTGTCTAAACCTGACTGAGGCAGGAAACATCCAGAAAGGGTACAATCAGTTTCACGTCGCAGATTAACGAGCTACAAGTGCAGAAGGACTATGCCTTACAGGGACTGAACTTACTGAAAAGTCAGCTTGATGCAGAAGTAAAACTGAGGATCACTCTGGAGGAAAGGCTACAGGTGTCATATGAGAGACTTGATGGTCTTAAACAAGAACTGCAGAAATCGGAAAGCAGGGAGAAGTACTTTCGCAATGCAGCGCTCGACTATTCGCAAGAGATAGCCAAAATCGCGCCAGCTTTAAGCAAGTTGACAGAAAGGACTTATTTCACAGACCTAGAGTATATTTAGAAAGGGATGTTGTTATATGTTTATTTACTTTAAGACTTTATAAATAAACCCAATAAGAGAATGCTGAGGTCACCGCTTAAGTCCTTGCCCGAAAACATCATTATTATGTTGAATAGTGTCTTCATGCAATATTGAGCGACGGATACGACTGAATTTGGTGGGTTTTCCTTGAGACAGAAAAGGTCCCGGGGCCCCAAAACTGACACCCCTACCTTGAGGCCGGCGTTTGCTCCGTACCATCGTTCAAAAGCTCCTTCTCGCGCAAGTCTTGTTTTCTGGTATGGCTACAGAAGGTTTTACCATGGACAGCGAAATTCGGCAGTTGGCCAGAGAGATACTGGAAAGATTCAACGACATGGGACCGAATAACACGGGATCGGGCGACATCTCAAAGCTTACCAGAAGCCTCACAACGGAGATGGCATTGTTAAAAGAAGAAATTGACCAGCAAAATGTTCGCCTCAGAGCGTCTATCGCCATCTTAAAGGAAACCAGCCGAATCATTCAAATCGCCACAGAAGCAACAGAGTCATTCAAGGGCAAAATAACAAACGCCGAAAGTATTTGGGCCAGTTACTGGGGAATACTGAAGGAATGTGAAGAAGCTATCTTTGAAATGGAATCGGTTTGCTCGCGGGGAGCTTGAACTACTATACCCGCTCACGGCCTGTCGATTGAATCAATTCTAGTCTAGGCTATTTGTCCATATTCAACCTTCTTTCTTGTTCCTGCAGTAGTTCCAAAATCTCATCCATCATTCTTTTCAACTCCGTTCCTCTTTTCATCTGTTGAGCTTTCCAGTCCAGTAGCTCAATGATCTTGGCTTCCAAATTGTCAATTCTATCCTGTGTGAAAGAGTCATTGGAATGATTTGTGTTTTGTGGCATAGGCTCAGCGTCCGTTTGTGTTTCCACATTGTTGATGGTTAGGCGTGGACAGCTCAACTCCATTTGATCATCTGCCATAGAGTGCTCCACGACAGGGACGCCTCTCGAGACGTAATCTGAGCTTGGGAAGAAGGGGCCAGCGATACCTGTATCCAGTGCTGTGGGAATGTGGAATTCGGCCTCTTCATGATCAGGCAAGTCAAGAGTCATCTGCTCAGTATCGACCAAGCTGATCTGTTCTATGCCTACAAACCCAACATTATCCGAATAATCTTGGAGTAAATCGACCCCTTCCCCATAAAGGGCCATTGAGCCGAATATTCCATCAGTTGAGGGTTGTTCAGTAATGCTTGGCGTCCATGTCGTATCAGCCGGAGGTGGATCTGCAGGTAGCGGAGGACTGGAAGAAGCCAATAAGAAAGATTCAAAGCCAGGAGGAAAAGCATCATTATCGCTAAAGCTCATGGTTTACTCGATGTAGGGGACCTGAAATGTAATAGAAAGTAAGTTGTGTTAGTATGTCCCCTTCTTCCGCTTTTTTGAACTTGTCGTAGCGGCGCGTCCGTTTGTCCGAGAGAATTGTCGAGCTTTGGCTACCAACATCTTTCTCCTCAATTATTGTTAGTTCAAACTGCGTTGGTTGGGAATCTGTTGGTTGAAGATTTGTTGGTTGAAAATCTGTTGGTCACTGCTGAGCGAAATTGCTTTGAGTTGATGATCGAAATTTAGCATGGGTGCGAATTGCTGTCTCATGCTGCTATTTTCCGCACCCCTGATCATGCTTAGGACATTGTACGTCATACGCTATGGCACAAAGCGGTACGAAACGCTGTTTAATTGGTAGTACCAGGCGTCCGGAAAAGTCTATTATTGGTCAATTTATTGAAAACCGCGCTTCCAGCCATTTTGTAACCGACTCCCTTGCTGTATGGAAACTCTAAAAAGCACGGGATAATCGACTCCCGGGAAGCCCGGAATCATTTCCCGCCACCCTGGCTGGTCAATCAGCCACCAAGAGAGTGAATGTGCGAGGTGCATACAACAAGGGGATCAAAAACGATCACCGTTGTTAATTGCTTGCAGGTCAATATATACCTTTGCTACTACACATCACTCAAAAGAAGAACAAAACAAAAAACTTGGGACAAAGTTTCATAGTGTCTCTACACTTGTTGACCTAGACTGGATACCACATTATCCACTTCAATACCTTTTACAATGGTAAGGAAGCCAGAAGCAAATTGTTGAAGAATACCAACTGATCTTTTCCTAGAGCTATCAGCATCAGCTACCTGCTGTACCCGAGAATTCGGTCGTGGCAACCTGGCAGCAGCCAGCACCTTTGCCGCAGCAAGCGGCACATCCATCTTGCTTCGTGTCCCGACTGGCAGGGGAACTGCTCCTTTCTCGTAACGACAACATGAACTTGCGTCACCTGAGTACACAGTTGCAGAAGGATGTTGGTTGTTGGCGACAAGAGTATGACCGACTCCTTGTCGAGCACTGGAAGGTTTTGGAACAGAACACCAGCCTCCTGGGCCAGGTTTCGAGACTTAAAGAGCAGATACGGGTGACGAGGCCCAAGCGTACAAACAACAGAGCTCGTCGCGACGAAAGAATAGTTTCAGCTGTTGTGGAGACAGGTAGCAGTGACAACGATCGAACAAATGATCAGGTCGCTGGTGGCGACAGACACTAGGATAAGATAACCAACATTAAGCTCGGTTACGGGCACAACGTTGAATTAGATATTACCAGTATACTGTGTATCAATCAATATGGATCCCTTTGACATGCCTGACTTTAGATCCCTGCCGGAAGGGCAGGTGATCAATCCCCATCCTTGTAATTAAGTTTCGGTGCCTTGTTTTCCCCCTGGCATGCTGCCAAGGAATGGACTGCCAGATAACGAAACTTGTACATACCCTCCTGCTTCTGTTAGAGTTTGCCGACTATCGAGTATACAATAATTGTACTTTTGGAAACTGGGGATTACTAAGATTGATCATCAATCAACACAACTACCACCATCATATTTCCCAAAGTAACGGGAGCACGGAGTTCTCAAAGTCCGAGGTGTGTGACAGTTTTATGCCTAGAGTTGGGGTGCTGATTCCGGCACCTGCAGGTTGATGGTGGTTTACCCGGCAGGATCCCCTTATATATAAGGGCTAAGAAATCTTCCCCCTGCGTAATCTCAATACCGACGGCCGTGAAACAAGAAGCTAAACCTGCACCTGTACATCGCTTCAAGGAAAACAATTTCTCATTCATGTCTCACCCTAAAGTCACCAGGCGCAAAAGGCGCACAGAGACTCTAAAGAACAAGATGAAGGAATACTCTAAAATCTTTAACGTGAATGTGGCCATCATCATCCAGGATAGAGCCACTATGCAAAAACAAACTTTCACATTCGCACACGATCCAGGATGGGCTATCGTGAGTTTCGTAGCACCAGTAATTTGGCAAGGACTGACCATAGTATTGCAGACTACAAGTAGCTGTCCACA
Source organism: Fusarium humuli (assembly GCA_004366955.1). Taxonomy (NCBI): domain Eukaryota; kingdom Fungi; phylum Ascomycota; class Sordariomycetes; order Hypocreales; family Nectriaceae; genus Fusarium; species Fusarium humuli. The sequence continues at coordinate 29,315 of QHKN01000181.1, read as the reverse complement.
GTCCAGCGAAAATGTAACGTGGCCAGAGAGCAAAGTTTCCATTGCGGAGCGTCTGAAGCAGCGGTTCGAGCAACTAAACCTTGAGTGCCCGCCCTGAGGAAAATTTAAACCACCGTTGCCCATGTTCTTTGTGGTAGATTAGAGGTCGGAGCCTTTTGGAAAGGAGTATTTTAAGCCAGAGCCTCAAAGGAACCAAAAGTAGATCAAGTTACGATTAACCCAATCCTGTTCAAGAAATATGCCCATTTTCAATTTTGCAAGTACTTTATAGCTTAAGGTCAGATTTCCATTTAGTGGCCTGTCGAAAAAGGCAAACAAGCTGCACAACGTCTTCTACGCTTTGATGGCCGACTGCAAGCCACTTCTCGCCCTCTCTTCTTATGTGTTCGTGTCCCAAAAACAGCTGTTGCTCGTCCTCTAGCTATGAGCTTTGGAACACTGTAAGGTGACCCACTGAGTGGGAAGGCACGGGTGCTTCCCTCTTCCTTCAATTCGATCAAGAGAGCCTGACCTGTGTCGCAGACAATAGTTTGGAAGATGTTACCATGCTCATCTGTCTCTATCGCAACTCTGGTTGACTTTCCATTGACATATAATGTCGACCTGCGCAGTTTCTCGGTCACTTGAGGCAATGCTGCATCCTGCCCCTTGCGCGTGCAGAGTATATGACCGCTAATGCCAAACTTGGATCCAGTTATCTGAGGTAACGCATCCAATTCGAAGTAGAAGAGAGTGGCGAAGAGGTGATATGCGATCTCTGGCACAGCCTGAAATAACATAGCATCGCGGTATACCATGGAAGTCAGCATGGGCATTGACGTAGTGTCGTCAATAGAAGGAGGTTCAGTAATTGTGAGGTCCAGCCTATATCGACCACCATTCCTTCCTGCTTTGTTGCCAATGCTTGTAACATCGTTCCATGCTTTCCTTCCTTGCATTAGTGACATATATCCCCGTTTCAAGCGAACAAGCCAGCTGTCTCTGATGAACTGTGGCTTCCGGTCCACAAGCGGGATATCTGGCGACGTCCCAGTCCCGATGTTCAATACAAGGTCCGGCTGCGAATTCCCACTGATCGCGGCAAACTCAGCTAATGCGATTATGATAGGGTTATTCGCTACAACTCCAGCGTCCTGGAACGTTCCAAGGCCACGTAGATATTTTGCTGGGAAGTACCTAAGATAATGTTAGCTTCAATTTGTACCTCTCATGAAGGACTTACAGTGGGGCGGCGGAGCTACTGCGTCCTCTCCTGGTGCGTTAGCCATTAATTCGTGATAGTCCTCAAGGCATTCTTACACTTCCCATGTTTTCACCGAAGCCTCTCCAGTCATGACCCTGTAGCCGGTTCTCTCCTTTCCAGACCCATTGTAGTTCGTGAACAAACAGAGAGAAGGTTGATGGATAGTTGCAGCGGGGATTCCAATCCTGGCTCCTATTCTTTGTGCATAAGAAGCCTCAGTCAGTTCCGTCTCGCCGAATGCCCTCTTCAGTGCTTCCTCAATGTCTTCCTCGGGGTATAGTGCATCTGACAAGATACAGCGGATCCAATTCACCCCCGGCAGAGACCAAGTCGACGGAGGCCTGAAAGCAAATTTTGCCAATTCCTCAAATTCAACACTACACTGTTCCACTGACCAGCCGTTGACAAACAAGGCTAGGACAATTAAGGCGCCTGGGACAATCAGCTAGAGATCCTGTAGACTTTTGCAGTTGGATGACTGAGAGGACATACCAGCACTGACACCGTATGCTAGCGTAAAAAACTCTTGAACGGGAATTGGTAGGTTAAGCCGTTCTTGAATCTTTTGCAAGATGGCTGGAGGAATTATTCCCCGAATGCCACCACCGTCAATACATAGTATTGAGTGACCAGCTGTCGGCGGACGAATGCGCACCATCAAATTAACGACCTCTCCGTCCAACAGACACTGCGTAAGCGAGAACAGGTATGGGTCCGCTTTCTCTGATTTGCCGAAAGCTTGCACACAATTCTCACAAATCCAATGACCGCATGATATCTTATGTTGCGGGACTTGTGTTAGACAAGAAAAGCAGGTCTTGTTGCTTTTGATGCTTTTCCAGCGGTCCAAGTGGGCCTCAAGTGTCGATCTATGTACGGATACTGCCCTCTCGCCTTGCCTAAGGCGATCAAACAAACGAGTAAAGGTTTGTCGGATGGAATTTGCAAGACTGCTTGGTAGAAGTAGACCGTCACTACGATTCATCGTAGCCGTTCGCTTACAAGCTTCCATACAGGCGTCTTGGTATAAAGATTTGAAGACATTCTGAGGGTTAAACACTATATTCGTTAACAAAAGCGTATACACGTGCCCAGTCAAGAACTCACAATGCATGTCCGGCAGATAGTGGTCGCATAACAAACTTGACGCCACCACGGAAGAGGCGAAAGAAAGAAGGCCTGCTGACATAGGCAAATGACTCATAAAGTTGACAAGATGTCCTGTCAAATCAGTTGAAACCGGCAGATCGCGCCGTGCACTGCGGACTGGGTCAAAAGGTTGCTGGTACAAAGTGGCGGCTGACTCGAAAGCCCTCTCGAAAAGGGTACTCATATGCTCAGCAGACAACAGTAATCCTGAATCTTGACGTCTCTGACGGACAACTGGTATGTGCTGGCGCAAGTGACCTTGGATTGAAGGGCTTACATTGGAAACTTCAATGAAGTTGGAGTCGAAGAAGTAACAACTCAACGCACGCGAGGTTAAAGTTTGTATGGTTGCGGCCAGAAGTTGTTCCGCGACCATAGCAGCGTTCGGCTGTTGAAGATGCTCATCATGAAGTAGGACCATTATTGAAGGTTGCCAGACTGGGTCCTCCTGACTGGGCCAAGTGGCGATCCAGCGCGCGATCTTGACCAAATCTGATAGACTATACGAGTGAAAGCAAAAGAGATCAACAAATGGGTACAACAAGCGGGAGTACACAAGCCCTTGCGAATCCATGACGGACATTGTACTCGCCAGTGGAGTCTCTGCCTTTGGTGGGCAGCATCGGAGCCTCTTTTTGCAGTTGAAGGAAGGCAAGTCCATGCTAGCCAGGAATATAGGTTCGTCATCTGCTGTTCCTTGATCGAGGTCTAGGCAAAGTGTTCCAGGGCAGCGCTTGAATGTTTTGATGGAATAGGTTGGCCGACGGCTGTCGATCACGATACTGACGCTTGGAGATGAGGCTTCAGGGTTGAGTGAGGAAGCAAGTTGTTGCAATCTCCCGGTATGCAGTATCGCTGGGTTCTTACCATCAGATACCCATATCCAGTGGTTACAGCGTGAGCTTGTCATGTTGTCTATGCCGGTAGCTTCTCTACGAGCAGGATGAGCCAAAGTAATTATAATTAATATGCCTATGGAGTGAAAGAATGTCTGTTTCGATATCAATCCTGTTTTGAGCACCGCTGTCTGGTCGACCCTCTGTATTCCGGGACACGAAACCAGCACCCATGTCTATGGTGTCTAACAAAACTGCATAAAGGAGCCATCGCGCCAGCACTAAGATGCTATATGTGATTTTTCCAAGCATCAAAATGGAATCTAATGGCCAGTTGCACATCTGCGACATTTGCCGGCGCCCCCGCTCAAGAGAGTTTCATCGTCGTTACCCTGCCGGCCAGCGATACCCCCGCGTACATTCAATATGTAGCCGCTGTCGCCGCAGGCCTAGAGGCACATCGTGCGAGCTGCTGGCGCCGCAACAAAGTCGAGATCATAAATCTAGAAACCGTTTTGTACATATCATGAGCACTACCGTTTCTGCAGTCAAGGTCGTTGGTCAGGCTCTCATGAAACGGCATGGCCTCAATATTCACGTTCACCATCACCATTGGTATCATAATGATGAAGGTGAAGGCTATTGCTCTGGACAGTACGTGGAAGCGCGTCAAGGTATTGTGGAAGAGAAAGGTTCACGAGCCAGGCGGAAAGATATAACCAGAGGCGAGCCGCCTGTGGAAGTCCCTGAGCTCCCTGATGACCCTTTAGCAGCCGTTTACGAGCTACCAGTGTATCGAGCAGCTTTAAATATAACTCCTCGGGTGGAAGAGAAACCATAAACCCTCTGTCAAATATAAGAAAACGTTTTTAGGTAGTTTTTCGCGGTACAGTGTAATATTAGGAAACTAGTTAAGCATCATCTCCTACATAAAAGTCTCGGCACATGTGCCACCAATGAGAGGCAAGGAGTCAGGAGATATCTTTCACAATTGAGATGAATATGTACATTGAATTAACGCCTACATGGAGACCAACGCCGTTCTGAGCATGATATACCGGATATCTAAGAACCATTTGAATGATGACTGACGTGCAGGTCTGGTCGCTACCGATGATAGATAGAAACGGTGTCTTGCTTCAAAGGTCGTAAAAGCCAAAATTGATATAGCAGTACCATCAAGCCCATGAAAACAGTGCAGAAGCCTGTAATGCTGACTGTTACTATCGCTGTTATCGACCAGTCGCCATCTTGTGCGGTGTAGACATTCGTGAGACTGACTGCTAAAGCTGTCAATGCGTTAAGCAGTCCAGGGCTCTGATATATTAGTAGGTCTTGATCAAAATCTGGAGTCATACTCACAGGAAAATACGATAAACAAGCCAGAACCAATTGTGCTTAAGGTTCCACCAAGCCCAACCAATACCTATAATACCAACGATGCAAGAGAAAGTTCCGATATATAGCAAAGGTACATTACGGACAGCTCGTTGTAAGATGCGTCCGGCTTGGTTGCGGTTCAGGACCCCACTACGACTAATAGATGTGAACGTTCCAGGAAAAACAATGAATCCGGCAAGAAGAAGCCAGTTTGAGAGTGAAGCAAGGAAGTTCCAACGTAGTGGCACTTGGTGCGACTCTACAACCATTTTGTCGTAGGACGAGAACTCTTCAGTTTGAAGCGGTGCTTGAGGAAGCTGCGAGGAGGTATGCTGGAAGTCTTTGGAATGACCTTTCTTGGTATCCATCTTAACGGAGATAGGTTTTTGCTTCTAATTTGGTCGACTAATCGCAGTATTTGTATGTAAAGACGTGAGGCTTTACGTGCCTTGCAGTGCGTGTCTGTTTTCGGCACCCTTCGTCTTTTTATCAAACATGGGTTTCAACTTGCAAGAACTTCCAGGGGTAAGAGTGCGGGTTTCGTATACCCGATATTTATTGTTAAGCCTGGTCATCAACCACTCTTTATTATTGTCTTTCAATAAACACTGCCACCATGGATCCCGCCAATCTCTATGGAATTTGTATAGGAAGCATTGTCTTCTTCTTTGTTCTTTTGTCAATTTTCCATTCATTGTTCAAAACGATATTTAAGTCTCTGCGTCGTTTCTTCCTTCGTCAGGTTTACTTCTCACTGCTTCCTCGGTGGCTTGGGGGGCATTTCAAATTGTCAAGATACTGCGGCTTGTTGATCATTCTATTTATCACCGCTAATATCTGCTTACTTGCTATCGACATCGAAGACAAGTCTGACTTCATACGAAGACTTGGAAGAGCGGCATTAACAAACCTTGTCCCCCTTTGCGCTGGCGGCCGTTTTAACCCTATCGCACATCTTCTTGCAATTCGTACGGATAATTACCTTCTGCTACACAATTGTATTGGTATAGTCTTCATCATTCAGGTGTCGCTACACTCCCTATTATCGTTGAATCGTGGCGATGTCGATTTCGGGAGATGGCCTGATAAAGCGGGTTTGATTGTAAGTACTTGATCTGAATTCTACCACGTACAAGGAAACTTTCCAGCAGTGAGAAAGCAGGCAGGGGTCATTAGGATTGATATGCACCGCAGGTCAAGTCCTATATCAACAGCGACTGTGAGTTTCATCAGCATGGGAATCGCGCTGATAACCTTGAAGGCCACAGGCTCGGTAAGCGCTCTCGCATTGACATCATTCCCTGCCATCTGGCGATGGATGTATGAGTCGTCGTCAACCTTGCACCTGGCTTTTGCAACTACAGCGGTTATAAGTCTTTGGTTCCACCTTCCTCTCAAAGATATTTTGGCAACGCCCCGACTATACCTCGTTCTAGCAATATCTACATTTATGTTCGTCAAAGCTCTTAGACTTTTTAAGATTCTTTTTATAAACGTTTCAGCTGCATCCATCTCCACCGCCAGTATTTACCAGATTGGAAATGGTGTAGAGATACAAGTAAGTATGCCCCGTCCACTGAAATATCGTGCGGGTCAATTCGTGTTCTTGAGCATTCCAAGACTTGCTGCTCTCCAGTTTCACCCGTTCCAAGTTGCCTGGGAGTACCTCGGCGATGACGGGCGCCAGGTTATTGTATTTGTTATCCAGCCACGTCACGGCTTTACAGGGCGACTTCGCCTGGCAAATCCAAGGAAAGAATATGTGACATTCATAGAAGGGCCATATGGAAGTCACGCACCTCTTGATCAATATGGGACTGTCTTGCTCTTTGCTACTGGTATAGGCATTGCAGGTCAGCTATCCTACATGAAGGAGCAGCTACAGCTCTACAGAGGGTGGCAAACAAAAACGCGAAGACATGTTTTGTTCTGGGAAATGGATGCCGAAGGTATTTCTTGTCTATCACTACCCAAGCTTCACCTAACATTTATTGGAGAATACAGGTATTGGGTAAACGAATGGATCAACGAGATCCTGTCATGGAACATCGACTACGTTGGTATCGCCTTCCAACCTCGCTTGTGATAGGTTAGACTGATACGATCACAGGAAATCCAGCTTTATGTACGAGGGCAATTCTTGGCCAAAGATGCCGAGAAAGGTGCATCAGTGAAGAAAGGGGAGAGACTTCTCCGGCTTACATTAAACTATTTCGCTATGGAACCGGAGGATCTGATACATTCAGAGATTCAAAAATGTGAGGGTCGGGGGCGTATGCTAGTGTCACGTAAGCCGTCTCTGTTATCATCCGTAGTACGAGGCTGATGTTTGCAGTTTGTACCGACTCTTCTACTGCTCGAGCAGTGACTAAGGTGGTGCTTCCACTGCTTGGGGACGACCTCGACCTAGTGGAGCTAGACTTCTGCCCGTGGCCAGGTTCGCGTCGTCGCGAAAAGCCTCCACGCGAGGTACACAACTGAGTAAGGGCAGGCAAAGGTATAGGCATAACGCATGTCACGTTATTATTTGTGTGTCTTGAATTTGTTTGATCTATGTAGCTCTGGTAGCTTCCAATACATTTATTCCCCTCAGTTTTCGGTTTAATCATTCCGCCATCTCCGATTGTCCTCCTTCAATTTGTTCTAATCCTTTGTGGAATGCAATGACGGCTAGCTGAAGCCGATCAATGACATATTCAACTTCTTCACAGAGGTATTCACCCAATCGTCGTACGTCTTGAAGATATGCGACTTCTGCACGGAGGCGCCCAACTTCACGGGTCCTTTCAACGATGATATCCTGTGGTGATTGCTCGGTGGAAACCTTGCTGGCTTCAAGTTTATCGCGAGAGGCGTCTAGTGAGACAGATTCACCGCGTGCCTTTGCTATCTCTCTATCGATGGGACGCGGACTAGCTGGTCGATCCATGTTGTCACAATAAAGAAGCGCTTGAGAAAATTGATTCTATAGACGAGCGTCGCAAACTGTTCGCTGCAGTATCAAGACTCTTCAGGCATGTCATTATTAAACCTCTTGACAGGGATGCGGTGGTTGAAACTAGCACCCCTGCGATCTCCAAGTGTTTACGCTTTAATGCCGAAAAACAGGGGTCTAGGTGTCGTTTTCCGCACCCTACCAGGGTACGGGTTTTGGCTAGCGAGGAGATCCGCCTGAACATCAAAACACAGCACGAGACTTGCCTTCTAGCGAAGTACAACTTTTCGTGAGTGGCAATGAGTATCAAGGTATATCTCTAACATATTTTGGCCGACTCCCGAACCTAGTAGCCCAAACTATCATCTGTTAGCATTTCTATTCGCAAAATTTAGTTATCTTAACATGTCTTTATCTGGTGCGTATAGAATCTATATCCATCATTCTATAATGTCTAAGACTATTGATAACTATGCAGCCGTGGACACAGTCCTTGAATCATTTAAAGATTTGGATAATCTTCTGATAGCCTTGCCTGCAGTCATAGCAACAATAGTTGTAACATCTGACAGGATTCCGGATCAGCGGAAAACAATTTGCAGCGACATTGCAACGGGGTTACTCGGTAGCGCTATTATCTCAAGTCTCATCGCTCTCTCCTTCAACAAAATGGTTGTCCTTAAGCTCGTTGGCCAAAGGCGTCTAATTACCCACGAGCTTTGTATTTCGTCAGGTCTGGTTGATGCCAGTATTGCCCAATTACTCGCTGGGCTCTTGGCATGGACCGTAGACAGATATCCAGTTTGGATCACGGCATTTCTTGGAGGGGAGGTTTTTGTACTTTTGCTGGTAACAACCCTGCTATCTTGGAAGACCGATGGAAGTATACCTGATGAGCAGAAGCAAGCTGCTGTAGATGACAAATCTCTCTGCCACATTATTGTTTGAGTCGGTATTTGGATATCATTTAAGGTTGATTTCCTTCGGCTGCTGTTGAACCATTACCTCCATGGGATAGTGATTAAACCGTGATTGGGAGTGGATTCCAACAGTCTCACGAGTAAAGTCATTTTATAGCAAGTAGCTCTCAGTCCGATAGCCGATGTTTGCTATTTACAGTAACCAACTTTCGACTTTTCAATGTTGTTATGCGACAGCGGTAACATCCTTTCTCAAGCAAAATAAGTCGTTTCATGTTCCCTTTGACCTCAAAGCATAATGCAGGTCAAATGGAAAACCCTCAGAAACTGGCAGCAATTATGTTTATCATAACATAACTAATTTGAGCCTCGAGACGGTCCATCCTGCATGACTTAGCATTGTTTCTGGCTTTGTTACTCGTTTCGGGCATGATGGAGAAAAAGACGTCAATAGTTGGAATGCGCTCCCTGGTATCACTTTGCAGGGTAGTGTTTCGAAACTTCTGGCAGGCTGGCCGGACACGAAGTGCAAAATCGGATCCCAGCAGGTACCAACATCAACCTCTTTCGGCAGTTTTTATGGTCTTATATAAGCTGACCTTAACCGCTACAAGACTTAAAGCCACAAAAAACTATGATTTTCTTTTTGACGCTTCTCGCCTCTACCCTTTTCATGGCTAATTCCTCTGAGCTGCTCCGGAGGGAGGTCGTGGATCTCACAATCGAAGCCGGCAATCTTGTTGGTACTGGCGAAATAGAGTTCAAGTCGCTTGTTCAAAGTACTGAGGTGGTCGCTGTGACAGCCCCGACGCCCGGGGAAACTTCGTGCTTCTCAGCTGGACTGGAAGCGAGCCACTCGACTGCCGCCCTGACCGAGGAGACTTCGTGTCTTTCGACTTCACTTACTTTTACACCGTCTCCGCCCTTTCCCCTTGTTCCAACCACTCATCGATACTTTCCCAATGGCTCTGCCGGGCCAACACCTACCCCAACGAACATCATTCCAGTAGTGTCTGGCGCGATAGCCTTGCGCCATGTGGCTTATAGTTCTCTTTGCAGCCTGGTCGCGATGGGTTTCTATCTTTTGATCTTCTAGCACAACGAAGGAGAATGTTTATCGTAGGTAGTCTCTCTCGATAGTTATTCTAGTCAGTTTATCAATTCGTACACTACAAAAAAGAGTACCCAGTATCCAATATATACCGATGTTGAGGAAACCTGCACATATCTCGATCGATGTATTGCTCAGAGCATAAACCTATGTTCTACACAATTGCTCTTGGGCTCTATACACTTTGCAGTTGTTCCGGTAACTCACGATAACTTTGGGTAGGACCTTATTAAAGATAAGGCTTATTAGAAAAGATAACTGTTAGATAATAGTTCATGTAATCAAAAGTGTTCTTTTATCAAGTTTGTGATACAGGTATCTCTATCACTACATGTATAACAAGCAAACCCCTGGTACTCTTCGGAAGTCCTGTTCTTACATTGCAAGAGACCTAGTATAGTAACGTCCAACTCTCCGCTTGTATGTTGCGCGTCTATTCCGCAGTAGCCCAGAACTAGCCCGGGAACATGAACTAATCAACCGAAGGAATAAAATGTAAAACACGGTAAAGTTCTATTTACCTGTATTATTCAACAAAGAGACCCCGTATCACAGAGTATCCACCACTGAGGATATTTTGGGACCAGCCCTATTACCCTGTCGATCGAAACACAATATCTACCTATCTTCAATGAGTCTGGGTAGGATGGATTGTAACAATTCGCGTTGCTTTTGTTGTTCCTTCTGTTGTTCTTTAACCATCACCGTAAGCTGTTCGAAAGCTCGAACTAGTCTATCATCTCCTCCGCCTTGCATCGATATCTCAGGCTCATCGTGAGATGACCTTCTGGCGAGACTTGATCGGTCATCAATCAAGTTTTGCCTGGATAACCTCCTCTCCTGACCAACGAGACCTTCCTTGACAATTCGTCTTCCGTGACGTTCCAGAGCCTTACGCCTCGGAGCTGGGTACTCAAGTGCCATGTAACGTACGCTATTCTGGGGATCTGGAAAAGGCGTAGTGGACCAGGGTGGTTCAACACCAATTCTCACATAGAATGAATCTATTTCCTTATCGGCATTGTCCACCATCGCACGGAATGTCGTCCTGTTCATGATTTTGGCCTTGGAAGAGTCATCATCTCCCTTGACGGCAATATGTACCCATGTTTCAGGGAAACGATCAGTCATCTCGAAGACCGACTCTTTGGCACATACGCCAAGTATTCTGTCGTAAGTAGCTGGATTAAGTTCACCATTTCTCACACCGTCCAAGTACCTAGCGACATCGTTCTTTTCTTCATCTGGAAGACGATGGTAAGCCAGCGCGGCTTCTTGTCCAATATCCGCTGCTGAATAGATGTTGAAAACTCCAGATCCGGGATTCTCAACGAAGAATTTCATGTTGCTAATGACATGCTTACCCTCGTAGCGATTGTAGCGTTTCATCGGCCGATAACCCAGTATCTTGTCTCCCAGGAGGGTGTGACCCGGTTTTAGCTTTTGGATAGGCCGCACAACCGTCAGTCTGGGTTCATCGCCAACGTCTGAGCCCATTGTGGTCAAAGATGAGCTACCATTTACATTGTCGCCCATATCAGTGTCTGAGTGCTCTCCGTGTTCCCCTGATCGGGTTTCGTCGTTGTCGACTTCCTTAAGCCTCTGACGAATGGCCTCCTCCATGACCTCCCCCCAGCTTTCTGGCCACTGGTACGCCCGATGCTTACTGGTCTTGAGATAACCTTGACGGAATAGTTGAAGATGTTTTTCGGCTTCCTCTGGGCCCTTCTTGCGTTGGACCTCGATCGAACGGATTTGCTCTTTTCTTATCGCATGCAGAACACCTTCTTCCACCAAATAAGCATGAACCGGCCTTGACGCTTCATCGTTCAATCTCTTGATTTTGTTGTTGCCCTTTCTAATACCCTTCGGTATCTCTGGAAGTTCTTCCTCAAAGGTGGAGAAATAAGCATTGACATATTTGCTGACGTGGTCGTGGACTTTCCTGATCTCGTCCGGAATATCCGGTATGGGTTTCTCCGGGGGACCCTCTGCATCGCTATCTTCACTCTCTGAGCCAAACGCTCCAGGTCCCCACATATCCCTGTGTTCTCCTGAGCTGTGAGGTTGTCCAGCCGGTGGCTCGTACGATGCCATGTTCTTCTTAAGCAACCTATCTACAGCAGTGTTGACCGCTACCAGTCGACTTAAGCATAAGTGAAACACAAAGACGAGGTGGAGCAAGTTTTACTAACCTTGAGCGCAATTGTTGGCGTCGGGATCTTCATTTTTGTCCGGATGCACTGCTAATAAGATTTCCCGTCGCTTCTGCAGAAGCTGGGAACGCGTGATCTTCTGCTCAATGCCCAGAATTTGGTATTCATTCCCATGTTCCTTCTGAACGTTCAGTATTCGCTCTATCTCTTCGCGTGCGTCTCTCTTGGGAGATTCAATCTTGAGCATGCACATATCAAGCGCATGTTCAACGAAGAACTCAATGACTTCATTTGAGCGGATTTGAGCAGTAATATCCCCTAACGTCTTTCTCTTGCCATGTTTCCATTCATTTGAGACTGTAGCGCCGATCTTAGTGAGCTGTTCTTCCGAGCTGAGCCGTCTCCGGTATGCCTCTAGGCCCTTAAGTCTTGCATCTTTCAACTCATTCTTGAGCCATGATTCAATGATCGTTGGACGAGCAGCAATAATTGCTTCCTGAAGATTCGGATCCGCGATAACATGTAGGGAGCTACTGTAAGGTATAGATGGGTTTGTGGACTGTCGGTCATGGTTTATTCTTTCTCCGACGTCTTCAATGGAAGGCGGTTTGTAACCCCCCGCAGCAGAGGTTGAAGGAGCCATCGCTGTTGTTTTGCAACGGTGAACAATTTAGATTGAAAGTCGAAGGTATAAGTACAGCTCTAGTTTGAATAAAGGCCACTCACCATCTCTGCAGGGTATCTGATTCTCTTGAACAAGGGTGTCTGGTTTTGGATCTTACCGTGCACCAGGGGTGCCCGATCCGGGAACTAACCTTTGTCATCATTCCGGCACTACTTGTAGATAGTATTTGATGCATACAAAAGAAAGTCAGATACCATATTTGTTGATCCTTCTGTAAACAGGAACCAAGAAATAAAAAATTTGAAGCATGACTTGGGTATGTCTCTTCGCCTGGAAATTCCGGTGCTTGCTAACGTGTTCAGGCATCCATCAACCCTACCGAAGCAGTTCCTCCATCAACACATCCTAGTGATGCCCACACAGCTTGCTTAGCAAGCGCATACAAAGCGCTCAAGAAGAGATTCAGTCATTTACTCCAGAAGAATGATTCACTTGCCAAGAAAAATAAGTCCCTACAGCAGCAACTTGATCAAACACTACGAGACAACTTCCAAATTCGTGGCGAGCTACAGCGCCTGCACGAGACCTACAATATATTGGCCAAAGATATAGCGAGGATTAAAGTAGAGAAAGCACAACTGTTTGAGCGATTGGAAAACGAAAGGTTCCAGAGGGAGCTTAGCGACCTGATTCTCAACCAATATAAAGATGAAGTGAAGGAGCGTAAAGAGGAGATTGAAAGAGAGGTGTTCAAGAGAGAACTTAGCGATCTTCTTCTCGATCAGTATCGCGATAGGATCGAGGAACAGGATAAAGCTCTAAAGGAGAAGGACTTTGACGTTGCATTGTCCAAAGAGTCAGTTACTGCCGCCTATAGCGAGATCTCGGCCTTAAGCTCACAGGTTCTATATTGGAAGCAAGAGGTCGCTATTAATGAAGGGCACATTTCCAGCTTGGCTCACAAACTGGAAGGAAACACTGGACAGATGACAAGACAGAACAACCAAATTGCGAATTTGGAGAAGGAGCGTCGTGAGGCTATGGATGGGTGTCGTTATTTTGAAGGACAGATCAAAAGGCTGAAAGCTACATACGATGAATTGCTGATAAGGGTAGATGCTTTGAATTCAGGGTGTGATGTAGGCAAGCAGACCGAATAAGAGGCGGCTATAGCACCCAATGGACCGATGCGCAGCTGGTCTGCGTCCAGACATAGTTCTCACACCTAAACATTAGTTCCACATGTCACAAGGACAGATTGTGCGCTGGTTTCGGCCAATGGTATAGCTTCGAAGGTAGGGGGGTTGTCAATAAGCTGAAGGGTATGAGCTTTGCATTACAGTATCGACGCATTCGCACCTACTTCTGTCCCCATGCCTCTAAAAGGAACATGTACATGGCTTTCTTTGTTACCTCGTGCCATAACTAGGACGCTCGGCTGTTAGTGGGGCAGCCATGGAGATCCTTGTGTTGCAGGGGTATCGGAAACCGCACCTCTTGACGAATTGGTCTGCAAAGACATAACCTCCCCGCCAAAGTTGGCTAGGAGAATGAGATAAATAATAGGTGAGTAGGTTCAGTAGAATAACAACAGAGCTCTCAATTTGTTCGCTTGTACCTCAAATACTCAGAGCAGAATGAAACTCTCGCGGCCACCAACGCCCGCATTGGGTCTTGCCAACCGGTCGGGTGATGCTCTTGATCCTCAGGCGAATATTCTGGAGTTCTGGTCTAGACTACACTCTGAGTTGCCGAAAAAGGTTACATCAGTGTTTCCCTCCAAGATCAGTCATCCCTCGCTTCCGAAGAACACTTATCATTCATACCCGTTCTTTATTTTCCAAAATTACGAACTTGCTGTCCAGCATTGCCACGCTCAAGTCCAAAGCATTATAGAACAATGCAAGCACAACAACACTAAGTTCCGAGACCCAGAGTTCGATATCGAAACAGACTTTGCAGCAGGAAGCAATAACTACCTATTTGGTCTCGCTAAAGGCTGTGCCGCTAACGTTGGCAAATCCTCATTGCGGACGTCTTCAAGACACTTTAAGAACAGTAAAGATGGTGACGATGCACTCATGCCAGGTTCTGTTCATCGCATACCCTGGATATTTGAGAACCCACATTTCTCTATTGGCGGATACTCAAAGTCCAATATTCAGCAAGGCGCCAGCGGTGACTGCTGGTGGCTAGCTGCTTTAGGTACTATCATTGATCGGGAAGAGTTGATGGAGAAGATATGTGTCGCACGAGATGAAGAAGTCGGGGTCTATGGCTTCGTGTTTCATAGGCAAGGAGAGTGGGTTGCAACTGTGGTTGATGACAATCTATATCTTACAGAACCAGATTTTGATACAGATATATTTGACGCAACGGGCCACAAGGCTAGAAGTCACCGAAAGCAAAAACAGTGTGGCTCTGAGGCCTTGTTTTTCGCCAAGTGCGGAGATCCGAATGAGACATGGCTTCCATTGCTTGAAAAAGCGGTAGGCGACCTATTCAAAGTTGATGACGTTCTTAACTGACATCCCAAGCAGTATGCTAAAGTTCATGGTGATTACCAGGCTCTAGATGGAGGGTGGACGGGTGCAGCAATGGAGGACCTCACTGGTGGCATTACTAACGTTATTGCAAGTAATAGTATTCTCTACAAGGAACGGCTTTGGGACGAGCTTCTTTGTTCTCGTAGTGATGATGGTCACTTGATTTTCGCCCTTTCGAGTGGCCCTGGAGACAAGCACAACAATGGACTTGTCCTAAGCCATGCTTACTCCGTTCTGGAGGCAGTTGAGATGGAGAAACAGCATGGTGGTATAATCCGCTTGGTCAAGATTAGGTTCGTACTCTTTGACTTTGTCTACAAAGTCGCCTTATTCCTTTCCTGCAAAAGTACTACCGGCTGACGACATAACAAGGAACCCTTGGGGCCAAAGATCGGACGGTGGTTGTGGGGAGTGGCAGGGGCCATGGGCAGATGGTTCTAAAGAGTGGAACGCCTATGCAATAAATGCACTTCACTATGAATTCGGCGACAACGGCGTCTTCTTAATGACCTTCGAGGACATGTTGGAGAATTTCAAATACATTTACAGGACTCGCCTTTTGACTAGTGGGTGGAGCATGACGCAGAGGTGGACAATGTTTCTAGTGCCATGGCTTCCAGGATTTCTAAGAAAGAGGTTCCTTGTTCACATCGAGGAAAAAGGCCAGGTAGTTATTGTACTGTCGCAGGTATGTTTCCTCCCGTTCGTGGGCTGGTGCGACTAACAGAAGCTCTACAGTTGGATGATCGGTTTTTTCCCGGCTTGCAAGGCGAGTATGACTTTACTCTCCATTTTATTCTAAGATCAGTCAACTTGAATAAGGATGTCTGTCGAGTTTCTCCTTGTCGCTCTGGCGATGGAGGGTCAATGAACTGCGAACTTCACCTTGAGGCGGGAACATACGAGGTAGTCCCAAAATTGGTAGCCTTGAAGAATGGACTCTTTCCAGTGGAGGAAATGGTCAAACTGGCTGCTATCAAAGCTCCTGAAAAATTACGTCAAGTTGGGCTACAATTTGATCTCAGCCATGCCAAGGAAGGTATCCGAGATCAGATGGAATCCGTCAACATATCACAAGACCACAAGCACCACAATGTAAACCACGGAGGAGACAGACGTCACTGCAGCAATCAAGCCAGTGGAAATTCAGTTTCTGTCCCCGCAAAGGATGACCATATAAAGGTGGCCCACGAGTTGACAGATTGTCGTGCTACCGACTCAGAGCCTAAACTGAGAAACGAGCCTAACGCCAAAAACAGAAACGCGAATTCTGAATTCTATGAGGACACAGGTGGACACCACTGGGGTCCAGTTTGTATTCTTAGTCTGCGAGTCTACGCCCAGCACGTGAATTTGACCGTTAGTATTACAGAGGCAGAGGCAGAGGCAGAGGCAGAGGCAGATGGGTCGAGACCTAAAGGGTAACCCCTACAAACCCCGATAAAAAAGAACTCTCAATCGATCAACTATACATTACCTAGAACTACTGTTGGTGATATCCGTGAAAGGTCTTTGCGCTTATTTGCGAGAAATGGTTGAATAGTCTAACCAAAAGGCCTGCGTTCAGGAAGTCTTTTCTGCTGCGGGGAGGAGAGAGGATCATGTTTTGTACCCCAGCAAGCCTCGGCAAACTGCCAGTCTTTGATATTTGAGCTTTATGCCCGCTACAGCTTCCTACTTCATAGCACATCTATCGTCGTCTACGAGATTCTTGGCTTTTCCAAGTAGTGTAAATTGCTCGCCCATCTAGCAGGGGTGGACGGTTCTGGTCTTGCTCAGGATAGTGTGCCTAGCGCGACAGGGGGTCGGGTTTCGACTTGCTGTCTGCACTGGCATCCCGTGGTCGTCAACTTTAGGTTTAGTGATTGCGAAAGCCTGTGACATTTCTTATATACTAACCAGAGCTGTCTACCGCATACGTGAAATGCTCATTCTCGTGTCTCTGCTCAAAACCACATGCATTGCTATTCAACATGAAACTAGCTATTTACAGTATTTCTGTTCTTCTCGCAACTTTTGCTTTTACATCGTCAACTCGCATTCTCGTTGGCCATCCCGAAAAGATCTATGTCGCCGACATAATCGAAGGGTTCCCATTCTCGCTTGAAAGGGCGGTTGTTGGTATACCCTCATGGATGGTCTTTAGTCATCCAAACTTACTATACGCTGTTGATGAGTCTTCAAACAATGTTAAAGTTTTTAACATTGATCTTGATAACCATGAAGTTACTTTGAGGGCCATCAAACGAGGCAGTTCCGGCGTCGTTCATTTACAGTTCAACAAGAACCATACCCGGCTCATAGGCAGTGCCTATGGCAATGGCACTATTGATGTATGGAATTCTACGGATGGGAGATTGGAACTAATGAAGACTATCGCCTCCCCAGGACAACTAGGTCCTCATAAGGAACGTCAAACAAGCCCTCATCCTCATCAGGCGAATCTTGATCCTACTGGTCGCTTCTTTGTAATCAATGATCTGGGTACGGATTCTATCATTACCATTGATTCTAGGGATGACGAGTTCAGGGTGGTAAACACAACCCCAGTGTTGCCTCGTGGCTGCGGCCCTCGACATGGTGTTTTTTACCCACAGAATGCATTTCTAGCAACGCATTACTTTGTCGTTTGTGAGATCAGTAACCAGGTGCTGGTCTATGCAGTATCATACAGCCAGAACGTGCTTAACTTCAAACAAATTCAAAGGATGTCTACCTTCGGCCCGGATTGCCCACCTGTCAATGCTACCAGCGCTGCCGCTGGGGCTATCGTTCTGGCCGCAAATAACAAAGACTTATATATATCCAATCGACAAACGGGTAACTCAACCGATTCCATTTCTCATTTCAAGATCAAATTTTCTAACTCGACCTCCCTTTCACTAAATTTCATAAGCTCCGCCTCAACGTACGGTTTCTCTCCGCGTATGATGAGCTTCAGCGAGGACGATCGATACATCCTTATTGCTAACCAAGGGGGCGGCTTTGGACTTGTAGCTCTAGAGAGACAGCCGAACGGTATATTAGCAGGAAGTCCTTTCTCGGTCCTAGGAGCACCAGGATTTACTCCTCAGTTTATTCAACAAATTTCTTGATCTAGATTTAAATAGTGCTAAGAATCAGAATATTTTTTTTTCGCGAGTAGTATAGCTTGTTGAAGGAATTTTAAAGTATTTATACTTTCTAGTAGTAGCTTACAACTAAAGTATAGTGCAATAGTAATTCAGTTCTACAATAAAGTAACTATTAAATATTACTACTTAAACAGGTAACATTATCCGTAAGATTCTCTTAAAGGCCCTTATAAATCGATTCTCTCAGAAAGAGGAAAGGAAGAAAGCAAAATAAAGCGACAACAGGGCACTATAAATTGAACGATTCCAATAGGTATTATATAAGTGCAGGTATATTAAAAAAGCAAAGGTGATAACTAGACCATGCTTTCAGGGCTATGTTCTTCTTGGCACGGCCAGACCTTATCCTTCGTCTATATAAGCTCGCTCATACGTCCTCTCTCACTTTCGTGGTACACTCATATAGAGTTATAATTCTTCAACCTGTCCTTTTCCATTTAACAACCTTACATAAACAATTACTGCAGCCATGGCTCCCTCCATCTTGACCGAGAACGTGAAGATATGCGATCGAAACGGTATGTTCTACTACAAATAAGGGACTAGAAAGAAACAACTTTAGCAATAATCTGCTGTTCCTGAGCACTGATAATCATTAGCAGGCTCGAGAAGGCGCCGGATTCTGTCAGATTCGCAACGCGAGCGCAAGAGAACCCAAGATCGAAAGGCTCAACAAGCTATGAGGAACCGGACTAAACAGCATATACAACGTCTGGAAAAAGAAATAGCAGAGCAAAAGGCTCAGCGCCAGACTATTGAGGATCTTCAGCGACGAAACAGAGCGCTTGAGGATGAGTTAATCCATATCAAAGACATTACATCGCTTTATCTGCCACCTGATATAGCTTTACCAGCCTCTATCCTGGGTACCATGCCCGACTCAGCAGCCTTAACGCCGCACGAAGGATTACAGACCTACAACTTCGACAACGACGGATCACAATACACGCTACCCCTTGCTAATTGGGAAGAATTGGGAGTTTGTACAGGACAGGGGACTGCAGTAACTAATAGCTCCTACACGCATGGGACAATGCCCGACTCAGCAGCCTTAACGCTGCACCAAGAATTAAAGACCTACAACGATAACGTCGGGGACGAAGGATCATTATACACGCGACCCTCTGCTAATTGGGAAGAATTGAGATTTTTTCCAGGACAGGGTACTGCAGTAACCTACACTTACACGCATGGCCACGGGACATACTGCAACTCAACAAGCATCGAGAATCCGTCATTGTTCTTCAACGACCCAGATCCGATAGATATCAGGGTAGTTGCAGACAGCCACCACGGTGGCATCGCTGTGCGGTTACAAGATATAAGGCCAGATCTGTGAATTGTCAAAGCACAGTAACAGTTTCCAGTATCATCACAAAGATTATGAGCCCAGAAAGTTTTGTCGAGACTTTGTTATAAGAATAGGATAGACAGTCTTCATCTAACTTGTACCTTCTCTTCTACTCTAGCTAAGTGATGGTGAAGTCTCTAGCTTTTACTTGCTAAAACCCCCCTCCAGACAATTTCTAATGGCTCAGTAGGGACAGTAGCTACCTCGGTTCCTGCTCTTTCAATGAAGTCAATATGTGCTTGCTTCTGATCGACTAGAGTACCATCGGTATTTTGATATGTTGAAATCATGTTCTCCTCCGTCAAGTTTCTGTAATTCCACCTGAAAACTTCCTCGAAGTAGCTGCTTCTAGGGATTTCTTGAAGATACTTGCCGCAGTTTGAGAACTCGAATACCGTCGCATCCCCGTTCTCGAGAGTTGTTGAGGCATACCATTCCCATTTTGACTCATTGGTTTGCCTCTTAAACTTACAATTCCAATTTTCGACGATGAAATTGAAAATACCACCATGTGTGACGATGACAACAACTGGGTCACCGGTTCTTCCAGAAGCATTGTGCTCGTCGGCGATCTCCAGAGTAAGCTGTAATAAGTCCATACAGAATTGCGCAACTTCGCTTTCAATGGCCTCAACCCTGCGTGGGCTTTTCAGTGTATTCTTTATGGTTGTAAGGGTCGTGACCTTGTCGTGTTTGTGAAACGGCATAATAGGTGAAAGGTCAACAGTCGCCCTTCTCAGAATTGTGCCAGCAGCCTTGTCGCTGTCATCACCTCCCTGTACCTCGATATAAGATGCGAATCTTTGACCTTCGACTTCTTGGATAATGGCAGCTTCATCCTGAGGCCAGTTGGTGGCTTCTCTGAGTCGTGAATCGTGTTGCAGGAATACCTGGTCTTCGTTTTCATATCGACTGCCGACTTTTTCGAAAGATCCAGCCATAAGTATGGCACTATGCATTGCTCTTAGACACGGTGAGGATAAAATCCTATAAACATTTTTAAGTCTCGTTGGTAGCGGTTTGGCAGCTTCCATTCTTCCATGTCGTGTCAGGCCGTCTGGCCAGAAGTCACCCATTCCAATCGAATCGCAGTTTTGAGCATCCGTCTGAATGCTTTTGACAATTTCTTTTGCGTCATGAACCGATATCCCGGTAAGATTCAAACCGTCGCGCAACGGTATGTTCGAGATGGCCTGGTGGTGGCGAATAAATACCAATTGACATTTTGCCCGAACTGAGGACGGCTGTAAGATTGAGAGCTTTTGCAGCATGCAATTGCCATCTTCCAGTTGATATATTGCTGTCAAGGTTTCAGTAACTCTGTTGAGCGTCATTACTCCCGTCACTTACCCATGCCAGTGTCGTCGTTTTTATCAATTCTGGTTACCTCTAGGCCCGCCTTTTTAGCGATCAGAACGAATCCCGCATTTGTGTATTTGATAGAAGCGAATGCTGGGAAAGAGAGTTTCTGATCACTTGAGCTAACAGGGGTAATCTGAAATTCGTGATACCAGTACATATCCGTCTCCGAATGGGTGCATCTGATATTCCAGTCGTTGTTGTTGAATTCCTGCCGCTTCAACAGTGTGTTTCCATGCTGTAGCCCGCGCCAGATAAACCTTTCGAAGTTTTCTGCGTGATAACTCATATGAAGGCCCTGCTGTCCATCCGGCCTCTGCTGGCTTATGCAGATTTTTCTTGCGAATTTGTTTAGCCGCGAGAGGAATAGATTATACTTGGCAGGGCTGGAGTTTAGAGTTGAAGCCAAAGAAAACACAAGTTTGTCACCGGGCCACTTTTCAACGATCGGTGTAGCATCTTCGAAACTGCCACATATGCCTGTGCACTTGATAAAGGCATATCTTCGTTTCCAGCGCGCCAGGCACCCACGAAGAGAGTGTTTGTTGATATCGATTCCGATATAGGTGCATTGTATGCGCTTCTCCTCGATTACATCAAGCAAAACTTCAGTCTTACGACCATCACTTTTCGAATTGGTCAATGAAAGTGATATTAAATAGATAAGGACAACTTACCCGGATCCGTATTCTACCAATACAGGTTCCTGCCAATTTCCGAAGTCTGCTGCGATTAATGGTCCCAGGCGGCGAATGATTTCAATTTCGCCACGTGTTTGACTTGAACTTCCACCGTCAGGCCACTCAGACACTTGGTAAAAGACCCTTTTGTCAAGGTAAACGCCGTTTTGTATGGAGTTTTCTAAAGATTCCGCTATCGGCTGCGTATTGCTTGGCTTAAGGTGCTTAATTTCTCCATGATTGAGAGATACATGGGTCTCCAGGGTAGCAGGTTCGAGTGGTTTGTCCGAAACGTCCATGCTAGTGAGATTTCTGGTAGCAAGAGAGAAAAATAAATGCTGGAATAGGAGGCAGGTTACGTCGGATTTATAAATACGTTGATGATGTCCCCACTAAAGTAGTGCAGCATCATGCCCAGAAAGACTCGTCATATCGGTAATCCCTAGCTCGCGCAATTCTAAAGTAGTAACAATTGATTTTTCTCTTCCTCGATTTGGTTTCAATGTATGCCCATTTTCCTTGATATTTATCTTACAAATCAAAATACTCTAGTTGACAGATATGTGTAACTTGGCTGTATACTCTAACCCTTTCTTCAGCTCGTGCTTGGTTATACCCTTCCCTTGAACAAGATAAAGTTGATTCAGGATGCGGAGTTGGCGTGCATCCCAATCCTGTCCAGGAATCATGCCTTCAACTCTTGCATATGAGACCATTTCAGAGTTAAATCTGGCTCCTATAATAACTATATCCTGTTCGTACGCGAGCCTAGTGATTGCTGTCCCAGTTGTGGCAGGTATATATCCATTACCATATACAGCTATAATGAGTCCTCGAGCTCCCTCATTAACGGCCTCCACTAGGGCTTTGTAGTCGAATCCAGTGTGCACCAAGAAGATCGGGACCACCGGCAGTAGGGAAACGCTTGAAAGCTCGGCGATGTCGAATTTGAAGGGTGCGTGCCGACCCGGAAGATCATGGAAGGATACCCGGTATCCTTCAACTCTCCCAATCGATGACCCGAACCCAGGTACAAATTGGTCGTTCTCCTTTCGTGTCCCCCAAAGGCGAAAGATATCACCGCCCATGACCATAGCAACTTCATAATATTCCCCACTCCAACCTTCTGTCGCTGCTAATATGACCGCATCGATGATGTTTTGAAGCCCATCGGCATCGTGTGCTGTATGTGGTCTATATGCCCCTGTACCTACGATAGGCTTTTTGCTCTTTACGGTAAGAGCTATGAACGTCAAATACTCGATTATAGCATCTGTACCACCAAGAAGAATGACTCCTGTTACATCGGGATTGTTGAGCTCCTTGTTGACTCTCTTGCTTATTGATATCATATGTGATGAGTTCATATCAATGCTGTCAAGTGACATGATCTGATAAGGGATCAGATTGGCGCAAGGGCTCAATATTTCTGTAATATTCTGCAATAGCGAATGTATAGATAGAACACCAACGGTATAATGAGATGTATTTGTGGGAGAGTCAGCCACAGCACTGACGGTCCCCCCGAGGGCCAGCAAGACAATGGTCGGACGGGCATTCGAAGATTGGCCATCCTGGATACAAACGCGGTGTTTTTCGTCCTGGGTATCGAATACGGCGGGACGAAGGCAAGGCCTATCGTCTTTGTTTGGGTACGGCGGTAATATGGTATGCGGTACTAGCCCTAAGATAATCAAAAGAAGGAATAAAACGTTAAGAGGTCTCATATTCAGACGTCCTAATAGAGTAGGCTGTTGAAATTGATCATTCAGGACTCGTTAATTTTATGTAAAGAGAATCAAGGAGTGCAATAGCCTTGCGGCTTTCTTAAGTAGTTGAAAACCTCACTAAGACTCATCTTAACTCTTAGCGATTACTGAGAACTCGCTACAGTAGCCTAACTTTGTAAGGATACATCATTCCTTTTAGACGAATTATAAAACTAGACTATATGCGTTGATCTCATGAAACCCACTACTGGATAGACGATCGCCTCAATTTCAAGCTTTAAGATAAGAGGATTTCTTGGTATCATAAGGTTGCATGTGATAAGTACAATGGCGCAGTCCTCAAGATTGGCTCTTGGTCGAGATTGTTCAAAAGTCCTTGTTCCAGATCGACGAACGGTTCGCTAAAAAGTCCAATTCTTCTGTACGGAGTTCGGAAGAGGTTTGTGTAGATAACTCTGGTTAATGCCTTGAAAAGACGCCAATGTGATCCTTCTCTTGAGACACTGATTCCATTTACGTCGCGGATAGACACAGGCCTGACCTCAGTGATTTGCATACATGCCTCATAGAACTTCTGAGTGATACCATCGCTGATCTTCATTTCATTCATAATCTTGCTCGCCTCCGGAAGGCTCTTAGCTATCTTCTCGTATGTATCATCCAGAGAGCGTATTTGATGAGCAAGTCGAACGTAATTTGCGAAATTCCTTGCATCTTTTACAAATAGGAACGTTATAACAATGCCGAGCGAGAGGATTACGTTCCATATAGAGCGAAAGATTGCATTAGTTTTCAATGATGCAAGATATGTAATCTCCATACGAGGGTCTACTGGTCCAGTCACCCTACTCTACAGTCAGTCTTGTCGCAGGCGCTCCCCGGTGAACTTGAAAGGGAACCATACAGATTATCATCTCGCATCGTTTTGTATTTCCGTATTGTTTCTGCGAGGGGAAGAAACAACCAGAAATTAACTGCTCCCATCATGAACAGGAGACCAGTAGTAAGTGAAGATGCGGCCCAGAACGAAAGGCCTAGGCCTTCCATAACCATAGTACTGGTAACCGCCGTTGGTATTACCTTCAGTATTAGACCTTTTAATATAGTGTGCAGCGAGTCTGACTTTCGAATAGAACCCTTGGTGGAGGCATCCTGCCCATGCATCAAAGAAAGATACGAAGTATGATCCAGAACGGGTTGGAATGGACGCCAACACTCAACCTGGATCTGATCGCAGACGAAGGGAAGCAGGACTTGCACACGGTCCTCATACTGAGGAGGAATTATTCCTAAGGCCTTGAATGGAATATTTGGCGCAAAAGATAACGAAAAGCAGATAACTAGAAGCAGGGCTTTGGGTACAATAAAACGAAAGCAGTGTCGGTTGTTAATAGTTGGGGATGGCATTGAGAATCTTGACTGCCATTGATTGCACATGTTGTTGGTGGTGACTTCACTGACGAATGTTTGGAGTCAAGGTAACTGGAAAGAGGGGGGAGCAAGGTATTTGAAGTCAGGCAATATTCCCGGCCCTAAAGTATTGCCAGTCAGCAGCATAAATGTGTCATCCATTGAAACTTGTAGACTTAATAGTAACTTCAATTCGATAAAAGCATTCGATTCTTATTCGTCGTCTGAGCTGATCCAGTCTTTTATGTCCGAAGACCTATCTACAGCATCAACAAAAGTTCTCCTACCACCTTCCTCACGAACTTCCTCACCATGACTCGCAACATCGATAAGGTTGTCATCTTCGTTTCCCGAATCAGCATTCGGGACGTTGGTTGGTTAAACAGGGTCCTGGTTCGGCAAGCCAGGACGTGATGAGACGGTCCCATGGTTGAATGGGAGTGATTGGGAAATATTTTGAACCATTCGAAGATCTCTAGCCAAGTGTATGATTTGTTTCCATCTTCTGGACTAGACAATCGGGTAAGGGCGTCATCCTTTCGTTTTCAAGGGCCTGTGTCATTCTTAGATGGTTTGTCTTACTGTATGTCCATACTGTATGCGTGTTCGAGGGCGATCAACTACGTGAAAAGGAGATAATCATGCAAATATCAGAGCGCTACCGTCATACAGGTAGATATTGGAAGTAAAACAAAGAGCTAGGATACAGGCCACCAGAAATGTGATTTTCGGCTGTTAGGTCAACGCGCAAATGCGTAATAACTGAACAAAGTACCAAGTGTTGATCGATTTCTATAGAAGCCTAGTGTTGCACAAATCAATCAAAGATGCCTCTGCAAACCAAAAGATCCATTGTTAGTTAAACATCCTGTCAAGGTATAGTTTTCACACACTCACAATGCCATAAGGCGACTTCGTTCCAAATTTTGAAGAGTCTCCCATTGCTCTCGAGCCCTCCGAACAAGATCTCTGTAGTTCTCCGTGCATTGGGAAAGCTCTAAATAAAGGGCTTGTTGGGCGTCGTAGGGAAGGGACTGGTATATAAAGACAGCTTGACGGTAGATGTATGCGCAACAATGCACAAATTCGAAGTAAGCGATAGGGTAAGACACTTCTCCAGATGTCAGGTTTTCAGGTACTTCTAATGCTTTAAATGATCGAAGCATTGCGAGCAGAGGCTCAGAAGCCACGGAAGAACATTCCAGACCGGAAGCTTGATTTTGGAAATTGATCCATGACTGCCTCTTGAGCAAAACTTCACCGGCTTGTCTGCCGTATCTCTCTTGCACCATCCCCAGATTTAAATGCATCAAAGGTACGAAAGAAGAGCGGTTGTCCGTAAGATCCAGGAATGCAAAGCTTTAAGCCGTCAGTTAATGTATCACTCCTAAATTTTACTTACAACTGTTCGTACTTGGCAAAGTCCCAACTTGTCATAGCTAGGTCACAAAAGTCATCATCTGGAAGCCTATCTTCGAGTCCATCCAGGCCTCCAAAGAAACTAAGACGTTAATTGAAATCTCACTTCAAATGATGGGACTTACCAGAGGATATCATTAAACTTCGCTTTTGCTTTCTCAAAGCAATCTGAAGCTCTCTCGATGCTACCATCATACTGGTAGCAAAGCGCGGCAAGCAATAAAGCACGGACCATAGGAAGAGTTGACGTACTACTTTCGATTTCGTCTCGGGTATCTGACATCCATCGAAACAATTCTTCGAGGTCTTCTCCACTGTGGGTTTGGGAGCTCAGTACTCCCAAAGTTTTGTCCATAGGTATCATGATACCTAGTGCTACAATAAATGGGAGCTGAAGTACTCTTGCATCATTGGCACTGTGCGTGTAGAAGTCGACTAAACAGTTCAAGTCTGGTATGGGGAAAATGTGCCAGAGTTTCTCTCTATAGTTCTCAATTTGTGCTTCCATAAACTTGGTTTCAAATGGTCCCTTCCTCATTTTGGCTGCTGTATGCAATTACAATCGCCCAAGGGGATAAGTTTCGTGGCACAATATGATTGTTCCTATCAGCTGGCTTTAAAAAGGTTGGATGAGGCTCTGGAATCTCCTATCAATAAGGCAATTGGCCAATAAGCGGGTCCCGTTCCACCGAACGATGGGTGTGACAAAGCTTACAGCAGAACAAGGGCCCTTCAGCGCTGTGGCTTGCTGTGCCGCTCTGAACACGCTGTTGGATCTGTTGACGACTGCTCATATTACTACCATACTAGCGGTCAGCCCCGCAAAAAGGGTGAAAAGGGATTGCCTTTAATGCATTTGTTGAGTGATCATATTGAGCTTTTAGCGTTTGCCCGCTTTGCTTGAAGGGTTCTCGTCCTGCAGCTAGCATTGACAGGGACTGGGTTGCAGTGTGTTCACCATGGCGGACCAAGTGAGCCGATATTTGACGGTCAGTGCCTGTTGATCAAGTCGAGGGAAGACGTGACAAGGGCGGTTTCAAGCAACGGCAGTAGCGCAATCGACTCTTAGGACATCTCGCCCTTTCTTGCATGAAATACTCTACCAACCGGCTTTATCGCTCTGGCAGGTATATTGAAGATTTGGAAGCCGACCAGAGAAGAAGCATAACCAGACCCATGAATATCCAAATCAGCCACTGACACTGAAGGCAATTTCAAGTCGCTGCTGCGTGAAATGAGTTCGAGCACAATGCCATAGTTGATAAGGGGTAAACAGATATGGACAGAAGGCAATGGTAAAGCGATCTAGTACTGGAGTTGCTCCGATATTTATCATAAATCTTATTCTTTGCCATATATGCTTGTCAGTTATGTTGGCAATCTGACCGCAACCCCGCCTCTCAGTGACAGAGTAGCGGTCACGACACGAGAATTGCTTTGAGTATCACAAGAGTGATGACCATTACACTTGCAGGAACAAAGAACTAAAATATAATGTCTAGATAAAATACAAAGAGGACAGATGCCAGAAGATATCTGGATGAAATGCAAAGAGAATAAATAAAAGGAAGACCCAGCGTCTGCCAAACTAACAATACCCTCTCTGTGAGACCTGGCGCTGCATTGCTTGACTTCTCAGTGCATCTTGTGAGGCGTCTCTCAGTAGGGCCGAACTGATCTCCGCCAAACGGCGTTCCCAGAACGTCTGGATATGCCCATCCGAAGAAGACCTGTCATCCAGGACTGCATCCAACCAGAGGGGAGAAGTTGAGGGATAGATTCTGTTGTAAGCTCGTTCAAAGGAGGAGCCCACTACTTGCCATAAGTTCGGTCGAGGTGTTGGTTCAGATCCATTCAAGTGTGCTATGAACGCATCCATCCATGTCTCTTTCTTAGACCTTGGGCCATCATCTCCATCTCCCCACCAATTGTCATCAGCAAGAACCATTTCGTAGCATCGCACTGTTGTTAAACATAAGTCGAATTCTTCCTTACTGAGAAGTTGAAGTAAACCATCTTTGGCTTGTAGATAGTGACGCTTGCCCTCACGAGAGGCCATCCAATTGCGGAAGGAAGTGCTATCCTCGTGCGAGACTGCACATTGCCAGAGAAGCACTCGGAACTTATTCTCTGGTTTGCGCATATCGCATGCCATCTTATCGGGTGTTATCTTATCACTATTTTACGTCAGTTTCATGATTGTGGTGGCTTGTAAGGTGGTCTTCATACATCATACTCAGAGCGTGAAAGACCGTCTCGCACGGCAGGTGGTCGATCAAGGCGAATGGCAAACTCTTGTATACTTCCTTAACGTATCCAATGGGCAAGGCGCGAATGATTCGATCATTTAAGGATAACATGTTGCACGATATATCCTCTGTTGCGCCAAGAAGATTCCTTAGTTCAGCTAAGTTATCATTTGCTGATCTCTGGAGGAGCTTGGCATGGAAGAGATGCGGTGCTGTACAGCTCGTACGGAGAGCTTCGAAGGACAGATGGAGCAATAAAGGTGATAAACAGTTCGTTTCTGTCGATGACAGACGTGTAATGGAATCTCGCCATTCTGCGTCCGTTCTTCCACTATGTTCGGGAGCAATGGCCGCGCAGATCCTGAAAAATTGATGCTGCTCCTTAGGAGAGGTCCCCTGCAAAGTGAAGTGTCAGTTGCCTTCTCCTGTCCACGTTTGACAAACTTACTTCGAAATTGTGCTGAAAGACTTGCCATTGAGTTGTCAACGAGAACGTTTGCTCTCGAGGTCTTGCCACCGCGCACTGGCTGTGATGACCCTGTATCGCCGTATGAGTCTCCTCAAGAGGGACAACATCGACAGTCTAATCGAGGTGAGCTTATAGTTTGGGGGCCTGGCTGTGTGACCTACGAAATCGATGGTTCTATCACAATAGATGACATCATCCCTCGTGGGAGTCGCGAGGTCTGGAACAGGGCTCTCGAAAACCCAGTTTGTGATTTGCAACATTGCCTTGAAGCTGAGAAAGTCGGGCACTAAGCTGCAGCTAAGGGATAGGGTCATAGACTGTGAAGTTCAGGGAATTGGGATAAATGTGGGGTCCAAAGTGGACAGCAAAAGCGATTGACAAAGGTAAGTGTGAGCAGTCTGAGAGAAGTTCAGGCAAACAAGGCGACCGCATGCTACAAAACTGTCGTTTATGGAGAGGAAGGGGATGTGATATTTGTATTTTGAGGCCTTCTACTTTCATGCCGTCGATCCTGGTACAATACTGAGCGTCTCGACTCGGGACGTGCCCCGCGGATGGGGGCGGGGGTGTGATGATTCCGAACAATGGTCAAGTGTCCGGAACTATTGCACCC
>QHKN01000180.1:0-78791 GCA_004366955.1 Fusarium humuli | reverse complement strand
CCTGCGGGTCGATCCCTGGTACCATTTTTTTCTTCCCTCGATGGAGCCAATTCCTTGATTCGGGGGAGGAATAGCGATGCGTACTGCAATCTGCATCCACTAAAGTGCGCTGCATCCGCTGCATTGCAGCAGCTTTAGCTCAAGTGGAGAAGCTGCCCAGGCTCTTGCTCTTGCTGCACAAGGCAAGTTCCTCCTTCACTTCTGCCTCCAGCCCAGCTCCCGATAAATCAGCTCCAACCGATTGGCCATTGCCCCCAAAAACTGCTTTAGTTGGTCAGAGGGAGAAACTTTTCCATCTTGCCACCCCCTGATTGGACTAGGTCTTTCCGAGTGGTTTAGCAGAAGAGAAGAGCTTTCTTAGCCTACCTAAGTAGTTCCTTTCCTTTCTTTTCCCCCTCTTTGTCCATATCTTCTCGCCTTGAGATTCTGCATCTTGTTGTGTTTCTGCGGGTAGCCTTGCATGGGGTATGACTGAAAAAGGCTTACATCCAATATAAGTACAGGGGCTCAAAGCATGGTCGGGATTATTCCAATGTAACGCTGAGTTGCATTGCATACGTATTGACGACACATTCAATGTTCGGGCATTTCTCCATCTGTCTTACGTCTTCATCTTGGTCTCTATCGCGAAATCCAAGCCACGGTAGTCTAGAAGGCAGCTTCTAGTTCTAAGCCTCGAGACTGTTGACTTCTGTTGACTCATGCTAAGACAGTCAGCCAGATCTACAGCACAGCTTCGATCTTGCCACAATGCCCCTGAACCAACTACCAGTTCTACGGACCGACATCTAAATTGTCTAGGCTGTCAAGGCTGTCCAGTAAAAGCTGTTAGGTTATCCAACATCAAGAAACCAAAAGATGGAGCCAACAACAAAACAAAACCCCTCATCGTCTTCTTGGTTTCCCCGGTGGATTCCCATCTCCGCGATAACCGCTCATTGTCTTGTCCTCTGTCCAAGATTTCTTCCTCTTCTCCTCAACTGTAGCAGGCACTTTTTTTCTCCTTCTCCTCTTCCATCTGGACCGCGGTCTCTCCCCCACATTCCCTTGGTACCCATGACGTACGCTTCCTCGAAAAACTTCGCTGAGACCAACACTGGTTCCACTATTGCGCCGATTCGTCGAGGATGTTCAGGGATCTTTTCTGCGCTGCTTCAGTCCACCGATACATCGGGGGAAAAAACCAGAGGAACAACAAGGAAGAAAAACGTGGAGTCGTGAATTGTTGATCTTCACCTGGATCTGGTAATCTGCTAGAAAGTGCAGTGCGCAACTTGCATCATCTGTCTTGGCGTCCATCAACGCCAGTTGCTCTTCTTTCTCCGACTCCTCAGGGTCTTATCCATGTCATGAAACGGCCTTGCATGATCCCTTAACTCGGTAGGGCCCGAAACCAATTTGCCTCGCAGTATACGACCTAGCCAATGTATTCAACGTATGGGTAGTATCGTAATTATCAGAGTATTATGCGCGATCCTATATAGGGGGATGCGATCCCCAACAACGTCGCGTTGCTAATTAGCTGTTATTTCCTATTAGTCAAATCATTACAGCCTCATCAAGGTCTCGAATTGTTCTTCCCATGTTTCATATATTCCCGCTCGCCAATGTCTCAAACACTCTTCCAACCTACGTCCTACGCGAGGTAGACAGGAGCATTTACTTGAGGGGACCCTGCACTTTTGCATTCCAGTGATATTGTAATCGGAATTGAAATCAAAATTGAGGTTTCATTCAATCGTAAATCGTACATAAATCCATATCTTCTGCCGGCAGCCGCAGAAGCAAAAGCTATCCGAAGCTTGTTTTAACCCACAATTGCTTTTAATATCCTGCCCCTGCTGCGGCAAATGAAACTATTCGTATAAGTATGTTGGCCGCAGCCACGCGTGTTTACCTGTCAAATAAGTGCCCCTGCCTCGAAAAAGATAAACGGCAACATGCTTACTGCTTATGCGTAAATGCAGTATGTGACCATCAACAAAAAGTCCGAATAAGCCACCCCGTTTCACGTCCGATCCTAATAAAAGAAAATGCACCCCCACTCGCTTATCATAATTGCCGTTCGGAAAAGAAGCAGCCTCCCTTATGCAGTGTGAGTATCCCATTGACTTGCCGAGTATTGCGACACTCTTGGGTATTGCGAATATGCCACATTGCGCGGCCATGAGCTTTGCGTTCGTACTTGGTGCAGCCCAACTGATCCTACTTGGTGTATTGCGTCCACGTCGGCTTCGCTGCTACTTGTCGTGCGACTCACTTGTGAATATCCTCCGCTGCTACCGTTTCGGCTGTGTTGGTATGTCCGTGGTGTTCCGTACGTAGTATTGGACCCGCTCGGCAGACTTCCTACTATGCCATCGCCAATAGGATGAATTTGCAGTCCGCCAAACGAGGCTTCGAGATCCTGCGAATACTGATGTACGCAGTGTGGCTCCGAAATGTCGCAAACTTCAGTCAAGATCTGGTAAACACGCTGTTGTACTTCGATAGCGGGTGGCCGATCGTATGGATTCATTGCCAGCATGCCCGTAACGACATGAAGCAGAGGGTGAACACCCTTCAGCATATTCGCGCCGTCCTTATTTGATGTTGACTTTCGAGTCGCGTCTTTCGCAAGACCTGACATCCACAGCTCAACTTGTCCAAGGTTCTTGTGAAAGGACGTGTCCAGTACTGCGCCACCTCGGCCGGCCGTCTTGTGTTTTGCTGATCGAAAGCTCGCAAACTTGCTTGATGATCGTTTAACTAAATATGACAACAGCTCCAATATGATGCAGCCTATCGAGAAGATGTCGGCTTGTTGGCCGCTGAGTTGCGGACTCGGGGCGATGAACATGGCATTTGGCGAGCCGTTCGGATCGTAGGCCGGCATCATGCCAAAATGACTCTCATCCGCAGACGGGAAACGGTTTGACGGACTTGTTGCCCCGGTAGGTCGAGACCACAGCTCCGGGGCCGCATAATCATACCGTTCGCGATCGAATGATGATTTGTCAGTGTGAAGTATCACATTATCAGGTGTAAGTCGAGTCGAATCGGAGAAAAATACGTGATTTTGGTTGGTGAAGAAGATGGTCGAAGGTTTGATGTATCCATGTGACTGGTTCTTGCTATGGAAGTCACAGAGCGTATCGACGAGGCAAAGTATCCAATTCATGACGAGCTCTCTTCGGCGAGCTTTCGCAAGATTCTTGAACTGTGAAGGCGTTGTCGCCAAGAACGACTTGAGGGTAAAGTCGCTTGCTGGTGTAAAGAGAACGTATCCATATCCGTGTTGCGTATATGATGCCCAGTACGAAATCATGTGTTCGTTTTGCAGAACCTTGATCCCCTGAACCGCATCAAGGAAGTCTTGCGTGGGTATAGCCCCTGGCCCGTTACCAAGAACATATCGCCGTCGAGAAAAGACTTCGCCTGGAACATTAGGGAGTTTGACCTTGTCGTGCCCATTTGATTTGTGTGTCGGTAGCGAAGGCTTTTCGACAATGTCTAACGGCACCACCTCATTGTCCTTATAAGCTACGTGATTCCCACGTTGTAGGGGCTTCAAGAGGAAGTGAAATTGTCGCTGATAGAACTTCCTCTCGACTCTCTCGTCGCGGGTGGCGGTTAGTAAGAGTCGGTCCACATCTTCGAGGGCAATTGGAAGCTCGGCATCATCCCAACCATCGTCGACAACGCCAAAGATCTGATCTGGTACACCAAGGTCGACAAGGATGAGGAACAGGCGAGGCGCATCGTTTCGAATGCTCTCCCAATACGTGCGCTCTGTTAGATCCTCACCACCAAAGGCAACGGGACGATCCAAGCGCTCAACCTCATCGGGGAGGAGTTGGCTAACGACATACGACCGAGTAACGGTGGCTTCGATGCGGGAATCAACCCACCACTGTCCCATTGTCGATTCGGTTCACTCGATTCGAGAGGTAAAGAGAAGAAGCCCCTTTCGGTGCGATGTTCGCAGTTTAGGCCTGCATCTGTAGTGGTGAAAATAAAGCTTGGGCGCAGGATTATATGTGGTTGAGATCGAAGCTACTCTAAGACAAGACGGGGCAGATGTCTCAGTGACCAACACTCAAGTATAACTGAGCTGAGGTTGACGTGACTTTCTAGTCTTAGGTTGCAATGTCCACGGAACAAGTCAGAAGGTTTAGCGAGGCAGTTGACAGCTCGGGAACAGGGAACATGAGTAGTTTCATATAATTGAGTTGAGTTCAATGTAGCGTATGTGGGAAAGATGATGGATGTTCAAGGATCAGGGCTCGCTTCATGATTCGTGGCATGGCATGGCTAGGCTAGGTCCAGAACAAAACTGACAGGATTGAAGGAGGTAAAGGAAGCAGGGCTGAGGATGAAAGTAGAGGTAGAGTTGCAATGAAATGCCGTTTCAATGCAGTGAACGAAGTAGAGTAGCAGTAAAAAAGGGCGTGGGAAACCCAAGAACGCTTATCTATGTAGCAATGTGGGATTGTCGGCTTGTGGCTGCGGGCTGGTGCAGGATGTGATGGCAGCGTGATTGGTGGGGAGGTGTCTTAAAAGGACGGGCGCAGATAAGGCCTGCCGCTAGGTAACTCTCTGGCCAAGACCGAGTTTAAGATGATTATTGAAGCAATGGACCTGGCTTTGAGCGTTGCAGGAACGAGACTGTTCATGGCTGTGTCGTACATGTCTTTCTCTGTGCGTGGTTCGAGTTGGTTCGATCGACGATGAATTATCAAGCAGTTCGTAAACACTCTAGACTCTGATCCGTTGGTATTACAGTCGGCACAATAGCGGGCGTAACGGCATCAGCGGGCGTATGAATGGATTGCAACGGGTCGTCGGTACCGATGCCGGCCTCGATTTATAATTAATCGTGCAGTGGAAGAACAGGGTCGCTTATGTTTAATTGTCGCGTGCTCATGTTGCATTGATCCAATGGTTTTGAATTCTTCTGTTGCAACAAGTTAGCAACAGTCTCAGAATATGCTGCCGGTTGAATTGTTGACACTGTAAGCTCACCTTGTGATGATCAAGTACAGTACTCGGATTCGCTTAAAAGCGTGTCTTCGGTCAATGGATTAGGATGTGGATGTTGGCTGTTGGCTGTTGGCGGATTCATTACATTAATTCAGTCACTCATTGCAGCTCAGCGGGCGTAGGACCCTCGACAAACGGCGAGTGACATGACGTTTTGAGGTCCGTCGGGTCGCTGTTTCCCCCGCCAAGCAAGGGGTCCAGAACCCCACCTTCCCCATCGCACCGCAGGGGCACCTTCCCAACCAACTACCAGCCTCCTGGACAACTCTACTCTCATCAGAAACAGAAAGAGCAGATTTAGGCGACTAGAAGGAATGGAACCAGTTAAACTTTCCAGTCTCTCGGGTCATTCCATGAAACCTCGCGGCTTGACAACTCAACGAAGTTTCCACTCTCTCCACTGAGTAACGGGCGTAAAGTAAAGTCAACACTTTCAGCTGACTGTGGCAAGAATCCCCAGACTCTGAGACAAATTCCTCATGTAACGCCATACCATTGAGATACTATACCACATACTTACTACTGTATACCCTCATCTTATTTACTACTCAAGTTAAGTGACAGGTCTATTGGTCCTGGTGTAACCAATCCCTTCAGGTCTCGTGAAGCATTTCTATCCATACTGAACACGCCAAGCGACAAACCATGTGGTCAACGTCCCTGCAAACTGTTAGATAGCGCCCGCAGGGCTGCACATATCCTTTTCCATCCATCCTTCTAGTCCTTGGTGGTTTCCTATTCCCAGCCACCGATTCTGTCCAGTCGGATATAAACATATGCGAGTTCCGAACGGGCAGGGTTCGTCAGTTCTCAGCCCATTGTGTGCATATGTGACTTGAGGTGGGATTGTTCATGTAGGACAACTCAACAGCTGCATTGGGCATTTATGCTCCAATGAGACACTTCTGCGCCATGTCTTTCCACATCATACCATGATCTATAGGCCCCGTGAATCTCACTCAGCTAGAATCCATGGTTGCGAATTTGAACAGCCTGGGACAGAAATACGGTCAATGTTCTCGTATGAATCCCATGTCTGACGGACCAGGTTTCTTTTCCTGTCAGGGAGTCGAGTCATTTTCCCATGTTACATACGAGTAAACTCTGGTAATCTTTGTTCGTAGCCAGCTACCCCTTGTGCTGACATTGTATTAATGCTCCAATAAACATACACCGTCTAATATCACATTACCATTTCTATTCCGTTTCAATTCTCCACTCATCACTCTCAACTTGACGCCTGCGTTAAGTTCACTCCAACTTCTGTCCCTGTCTTCCAACAAACGTCCTCATACCTCGATCTACGCCCGCTACCCAGCGCGCCATAGTCTGTACTCCAACAGGCAGCACGTTGAACCAATCCACCCATCGAGCATACAAAGGCATCGCAACAGTAGCACCCTTTCCACTATCTATAGCCGCGACGATCTCTTTCGTCACATCCACGGGCTCAACGACAGGCGCAATGAAGGAGTTGGGCGTTTGGACCCCATAGAATAGCGGCGTGCTCACTTGACCGGGAGTAACGAGCACTGTCCTGATCTCGGGGTGGCTTTCGCGCAGTTCAGCTGTAAGAGAGCGGTGCAGAGCTGTAAGGCCGGCCTTTGCGGCAGCGTAGTCGGTCAGTTGGGCAGCGCCAACGGTTCCAATGACTGAAGAGATGTTGACGATAGTACCGCCGTTTCCACTGCGAATGATAGCAGGTAGGAAAGTCTTGAGGCAGTAGAATGGTCCCAGAAGGTTAGTTGTGAGGCTTTTGTCGATTTCGTCCATAGAGAGATCCAAGAGGCTCTTGCCAATGACAATAGCAGCGTTGTTGATGAGTACAGTCGGTGTACCAAGCTGAGGTACAATTAGCAACAATTCTAGCGTCTTCATGGTACTCAAAACTTACATCCTTCTCGATCTCGAGTGCAACCTTAGCAACCTCTTCCTTGTTACCAACATCACACTTGTAGTACGTAACACCTCTCGCCTCCGTGTTCTCCATCTCATTCACATCCAGCACCGCCACTGTCGCGCCGCGCATACCATACACCTCAGCAATGAGCAGACCCAGCCCGCTAGCACCTCCAGTAATGACGATAACCTCCTCACTCAGGTCCACCTCACGTGGGATGCCATGAGCGATGCGCTGGTTGATCACATTGGCCATCCAGAAAAGCGTGATTATAGTAGCCCAAACAATAGCGGCTACCATAGGCGGGGCCTCCCATTTCACTGTCTGCGCGCGAAAGCATAATGGAATGATCCAGCAGACAAAAGGGTGCAGAATAGTCGTGTTGAGGACCTTGAGGAATAAGTCGATGGATAGCGGCGCAAACCATGATTCGCGCTGCGGAGGCCGCGGATATTGAGCCGGCATGGTGAGATATTAGAAGAGCGTTGCGTCGTTGTACAGACACAAATTAGATAAGTGAGTGAGTTGAGTGTCTGTGTGTCAAATGAAAGAGTGTCAAAGTTGAACTCGAGGTTTTTATCTAAGAAAAAATAAAAGGCCAGAGTGGTGAGAGTTGAATTCTACGTTAGCTACTTAGCATGTGGCAGTGAAACCATATGCGTCTCTAAGCGCCCCCCTCCAAACCAATCCCTGTCATGTTTTACCACCATGAACCCACGTCAAGTCGAGAGCCTCCATTGCCAAGGGGTAATTTCGACAACAGGTGATGAACCAGGTTATTGGTGAAAACCCCTCCAATGTGATTTTGGACTAACTGAGTCGTTTCATATTTGTTTATAAGACCCATGGTATCGTCTGAAGCTCAACCCATGCACTTGGCGTCTATAATAGAGATTCCCCTAAAAGCTTGGCTCAAACTCATCATGTTACATTCAATAGTAGAGTAAGTTTACAACTATAGTACAGTCTATCCAAGCCGGTCTATATGCAATAATTCGTCATCGTGCTCATCGTACAATCACCATTTCATGAATCCCCTCTTCCAGATTGGGGTCCAGGAGAACCCTTGGGTCTAGGACCATAGTTGGGCTTGGGTCGCGTGCCCTGGTGCCCTCCTCGTTGTATCCACGGTTTAGAAGGACGCTGAGAAGGACGTTCAGAATCAGAGTTGCGCTTAGGCCGGGGCCTATAAGAACGCTCAATCTCCCAATCGTCCTTCTCGGCCTGAGTTCTGTTCCTCTCAACCGCCTCCTGCTTCCAATCATGATAACTAGGATCTCTCGCGATACCCTCCTGTCGCCACTTCTGCGGGGGCTTGATACCCATCGCAGCCCGCGTCTCCCAAACACTCTTTCCACGACGGAACCAACGCTCTTGTCGGTCCTCTTCCTCCACAGCGTTGGGCACCCACTTGCTCTTCAAGATTCGGCGAATAGCCTCTGGATCCATTTGGAACTTCTCCGCAAGGGCCTGGGTCGTGTAGACTTCGGGAAATTGAGCATTGAGGGCTCGGATGCCGGCTAGAGCGTCGGGAGAGAGACGCTTTTTGGGTCTCCAACCTTCGGGGAACTTTTCTTTCAGAGCTGCTTTTTGGGCTTTCCAATAGGCTGCACCAGATTGCGGTTGATTTGAGGAAGGGCCTTTGATACGAGGTTTCTTGAACTCGGCCGCTTTATCCCATGCGCCTGAAGCATTGGGCTCTTTTTCTCCGCGGCTGTATGTCGTCCGTTCTTTTTTTTCTCGCGTATTATCTTTTCGCTTGCTATATTTTTCATTGTTGCTTGGTTGGGCTTTCCAAGTATCCGGGGCGTCCACTGGAGCGAAGTATTCTTCTTTCACTTGAGTTGTCTCATCTTTGCCCTCGGTAGAATTCTCGATCACCGCCTCGATTTCATTTGCAGTAGCCTCGGAGGAGTCTTGGCTAAGTTTGTTCGATAAGTGTAAAGATCGAGCCTGTCGTGCAAAGGCAAAATGGTTCTGTTGCAGCGCCGGTCGAGTTCGGATCGGAAGGCGAACAAATGAGGGTGAAGCCTCAAGTTTGTGAACTTGAGACAATCCCTGCACGAATATTTTCAAGGGCGTGGCTCGACATGTGCAACTCATCATGACAAGTTGGACGAGCGACTGCAGATCCGGAGAGGAGTGACTAGAAAAGTTGAACCAAATTTGAGCCACCGGCAAAAGAGGCTTTCATGATGGAGACCAGCATCCGAAGGTGGGGCCGTTCAATTCGGAGGCGGTTCGGATTTGTGTTATGCCGTGCTCCGGTGATTGCAGTTACCCGGTACCTTACAAAGTGCGATACTTCCACCAAGATATCATGACTTGATGTATCGACAAGTTCGTACATTTGAGTTTATAAGTGAGACAAATACACAACCTTACTGTTGGACACTATAAACTTATTTTGCGCTCATTGTGATATCATCGACTATCAACGAGAAACATCAAACTGTCTCCTTATACGTACTTACTTCTCATGAGCTCGACTTTCATCATGACCACAATCTGTCAGTGCATGAGAATTACTCAAAAGTCGAGGACTTGAACAAAAAACATTCATTACTATCCCCGGACTGATTCTTCCTCGGATTGCATTAGTTGCAATGTATTCAATATATCCACCTCTAGACTACTCGTTATACACTCATCATGGTTCTTGCTCATCTCGATTTATACCTTCACTATCCATTCTACTCGTCATCTTATGGAAAAACACATTCATCCATGTTAGCACAACAAAACCATTGGATTTACTCATTCTGACAAGTCTCATCTGTCATGACTGATCTTCGTAAAAGATGCCACTTCAATGTCATGATCATCGATCCCACACAATTCGGAGACTGACTCCGGGCACGCTAACATCAAGCGTTTCTTGATTCGGCTTTGTTGGTGTTCTAGTCTGTCCATTAGACAAGTATCGCCACTACAGAGTACATGTCATTAAACATCCATTAGGTAGCAGCGTTATGTGCCTCGCACAAGTCAAAGATACTTTTACTCGATAGCGCTACTACATCTTCTGGTCGAGTGAGCACGTTAACCCAATGTCAGACTCTTAATTCATGACATTGGCTTAGAAGATTCTACTGGCCCACTAAAGACGGGATGACAGAAGAGGCGACCGACTGGTGGCATTCTCAGGAGTTCAATGTCCAGGAACCAGGTTTGTATCACGATCGTTAGATTCAGGCGTTGCCAAGATGATGAGGCTGCTTCACTATGATGCGCCGTAGTAGTCGACGACTATCCGGCAATTTAAGAAGGAATACAGTGTATAATGAGACCCACGACTTGTCATGATATATGTTTCGTGAGGATCTTAGCGATATATACCCCTGGTCGCCGAGGAACGTTTCCATAAAATGATGTTCATGTCAATGATGTTGTCCGCCACTCGCATCTCATTTGGATGTATTGAGATTCCGGGTTCTTTGTTTGGTATTCCCTGGACCAACTGCATACCAATGCAAGTGACAGGGGAGTAGTTCATGACACTGCACTGTGCCACTGTTGGGAAGAATGTGCAAAATGTTTGACTAACAAGTCTTCACCGTCATGAATCAGATCATGCTCGTCATTAAGTCTGCTAAGGGCCCTTTTAGAAAATGATCTCGTTATTAAGAGGATGACGGCTCCTCGATGCGGGGGACGTCCTTTGTTTTGTTAGATATCTTCCTACTCATCTATACAATGGACCACTACTATTCTCACGATTTTGTTGACGCCAGGAATGTCTGGGGTCATAAGTTCAACTGGACCTCTCAGCATCAGACTGGTCCTGAAATAAACCACTTGCTCTATTCATATGACAAGTTAGCTACAGAAGCCTTGGATCGGTTGGACTATTTCTCCCCACCTAGCACAAAAGGATGGAAGTGTCCCCATGGCTCAGGTCCAGGGCAAAGGGACCTTTACCAACTTCTGAAGCAATACTCCGGTTCAGATGAAGTCTTAGGTCAGCTATGGAAAGAAGCCTCTACGGTCCCCGAGTGGGTTGACTGGGAGCAAATTGAGCGTGGACAACAGGTGGTGTATCAGTTCAGCGGACAGATTCTCTTTGGAGTAAGTCATACCACCTCACCAGAATTGACCATCTTACTAACAGTCTAAAAGCTCTTGTACAAGTCATTACTGGGTGGAATGGGCGCATATCGAGTCGTCGAAACACTCTCTCGAACCGGAGGCTTTGGCGTCAACGTCACTAGACGTCGTCTCTTAGAAACTCTTCAACATTTCATGGAAGTCGTCGAAGACATCGATTCAATAAAGCCAGGCGGGAAGGGCAATACCTCGTCAATACGAGTAAGACTCTTACACGCTTCAGTTCGAAGACGACTCATGCAACTCGAACAAGAAAAACCAGGATACTTCGACATGGAGAAATGGGGAGTGCCGATCAACGACTTACACACCATTGGTACTATTGCAGTGTATTCAGTGGCCATTGTATTCGTAGCTCTTCCTAGACAAGGTATCTATCTCAGTGAGCAGCAAACAGCTGATTATTTCGCCTTGTGGCGTTATGTTGGTTATCTCCTGGGAACACCCACAGACTGGATGGCTTCACCAGAACGAGCAAAGGTTCTATGGGAGTCTATTGCAGTATCCGAGGTAGCCCCTTCAGCAAACTCCCGCATTCTAGCAAACAACATCCTCACAGCAGAAGCTCGAGTTCCACCACTCTATATGCCTCGCGAGTTACTTGCCGCACATGCCTATAGACTCAATGGGGATGAGTTAGCTGGCGCACTCGGTATTGAGAAGCCTAGTTTGCGCTTTCGTGCTCTTGTGTGGCTGCAATGTGCCTTTCTCTTCTTCTTCAGTTATACTTATCCTTGGCTGCCGACTGATATGCAAAAAGAGCGAGAGCGAGTACGTATATCCTCCCTTACCAGTCAGCCTACGTCTCATCATACTCACTCAGCCTCATCCCAAGCTACAATCCAAAGACGTGGAGACCTGACTAACAAAATAATTAGAAATTCAAACACTTCGCCAACTTCATGATCAATAACACAAAAGCAGGCGGCCTCGACAAATCAAGCACTTTCGAATTCCAGTATCTACCACGTATCGGTATGCTCACAGAGCTAGGTATAGACACAGAACAGGAGGCAAAACTGTCGACATCGGCCAATACTTCAAAACTCTCGATTGTTATAAAGAAGGCAGTGCTTGTAGTCGGGTCACTTGCTGGAGCCATGGCGGCGGTAAGCCTCGTCAGATTCGTGGGCGAATCGAGTATACCGCGCCATCTGTTGTCAGCTGTCTTGGCGCAGCAGAGCCTCGTTTGGGCTGATTAGTATCGTACTTTGGTCACAAAGATTCTGCCCAAGAGCAGAGTCAATCGAGGCAAAATGAAGAGTAAACAAGTGGATGTGTCATGGTTTAATTCTGTGTTCAGAACTAGTATTAACAACTAGCTATAGTGTATAACTGCGCCAGCTGGGCAAATGCCATCTAGATATGGCACATTTACCACCGTTTATCTCCATAACAATAAACCGATAAAAGACATATTTTACCAACTCCTGTAGTATATCCATGCTCATAGGATGAAATGCTCCGTTATAGACCTAGGAAGACAGACCGCTCAACCATGTCATCGCCGAATCACCAGTTCCCGTAATCTGTACCCTTAAACGCCAAAGAAAAAGCCACAATATTCATATTGATGGGGGAATGTATTGAAAACATCCAGCTTAAGCATCGTGCATCAGCTCGACGGGAGGTCGGGCAGTGTGCGCCAGGATGGGCTTGGACTGCTCCACGGGGCTGTACTCGATAGGCTCATCTGTCATGTCATCGACAATGACAGCGGGCATGCTGCTCTTCTCCTCAGGCTTGTAGATCAGAGTAGAGGATCGAGAGCGTGTACGGCCTGGGAGAGCGGAGTCGAGAGGAGTCACCGGCGAGTTCTCGTCCTCGTCCATAGGCCCGGGGCGGTGGTGCAGCTTAGCGAGCGCATCAGCAAGGTCCTCAGCGTGGACCAGCTTGTTGGGCGCATCTTCGAGACGCATCTCCCACCCGTGTGGAGGGCTGGGTGGGGGCGAAATGAAGAAGAGCTTGCCAGCGTCAGGAAGAGCGAGATGCTCGTCTCGCTTGTCGACTGGAGTGGGCATGCCAAAGTAGACACGGCACTGCTGGCCCATGATAGCCTCGTTATCCCAGATCTGGCGGACGGCGATGGCGGCCTGCTCGTCAAAGAAAGAGACCACGATGCGGCGGAAAGACTTTAGCGGTGCGAAAGCATGAATGGGAGCCGTGTGGGTGATGAGGTCGCGGATGACATTGAGGTTCTCGGGGAGGAAGATATCCTGGTCGGTGAGGTTGGTGAAGAGTAGAGTGTTTGAGGGAGGCGTAGGCGGTGTCATAGGTGGAATGCTGGAGAGGTCGAGAGAGAGGTTTGAACGGTTTGACCGGCGCGAGGCGGAAGAGGCAGATCGCGAGTGTTGCGGTGAGGTCTCCATTTTGATTGTGGTTGTGGTTGTGGTTGTGGTTGTGGTTGTGGTTGTGATTTGTGAGGTTGTAGGAGAGAGGTGAGTAGAGCAGCAGTTGAAGTGGCTGGCTCTAGAATTGTGTAGATGAAGTGTAGGATCGGCCGGGTGATCCTGTCGATCTTTGATGATTGTGTATGATATTGTTCTGTGGAAGAACTGTAGAATTGTCTGTTCCTTTTTGTTTGTGTCTGAGTGAGTTGAGATGATAGAAACGAAATGTGCGAACCAGGTGGCTATTATGTACTAGATGCCTTCCATCATGTTCTCCATGCATGGCCCGGGTAGAAGCGCCGCAACACGACGACTACTAAGCCTCTCGGCGGCTGGGGACTTTACTCGTGCACTATCGTCCAGTGGCCACGTACAGGGCAGAACAGCCCAAACAAGGCTAGCGGTACCTAGACTACAGGGTGTCTACCCCACTGTTCTTTGGAGGCCCGGGGGCAGTGCATCTGCAGGGTCCCCATTCTTTTGTTTCTCAGCCAATAAAACGTCATCTGTTGATTAGAAACATCCCGACACGGATATGGCGATGGCGATTCCTTGGATCCACGGTCCGGGGCCAGAACGTTAAGCTTTTTTCCTTTGCTTTCACTGTTTTACGATCAGTCGGACTAGATTTTCTGTTGAGGAGATTTGAGAAGGCTGTGTTGACAGTGTCAGGGGCTCAGAATGCCAATGTTGTTCTCGATTCATGGTCTGTCCCCATAGACTATAGTCTGTCATTCATACCAGTAACCAGTAATCGGGTCTCGATTAATGTTGAGTATCTTTCCATAACTCTATCAAGTGATAATCAGAGACAGAAACAGAGAAAGACCAAGAAATTGGCAAAATGTCATCTCTGACTCGT
This sequence comes from Fusarium humuli, assembly GCA_004366955.1. Classification (NCBI taxonomy): domain Eukaryota; kingdom Fungi; phylum Ascomycota; class Sordariomycetes; order Hypocreales; family Nectriaceae; genus Fusarium; species Fusarium humuli. The sequence goes on along the minus strand of QHKN01000180.1, from coordinate 64,510 downwards.
CACGTTAACGTATCATAGCCGCGGTACCAAGTACAGTAAGTAATCGGAATGTCTGACCGTTTGTCTCGAAATCTCACCTTCAAACCCGATTCAAGCCATCTACTGTTTTACCGCTCACGAATCGTTGATCATGAACCAATCCCTTATTGGACTTTGACACACCCACCCCCTGGGAAGCCGCATGGCACTACTGCAGTGTATTGCATTTTAATCCCAGAACCTGAACCTCTGCAGACTTTTTGCTATCAATGAGATTGCTGTATCTCTGAGAAGAACTAGTCTTGACATCTCTTTTACTACCATTCATTATCGGAGGTCCCTTGGTTTCATACGACTTCTGCTGGACAAACCGTATAATAAGATGACTCAATTCTACTGGGAATACATTCTATGCTCGATAAACAGATTTCCAGGATTCCTATCTAACCGCAAGGATCCCCCACAATGTAAATCCGACATAGCCAGTCACAGCTCATAGACACATTCTAAACATCCAAGGGGGCTGTGCAAGACAAGACGGGAAACAACAACAACAACATTCCCATCCTGCGAGCAACCTTAATCCTCTTCCGTCCGATGCTCCCGAACAGAACAGCCTGTCCTGCTGCGTCCTAAGCTTATCCGTCCTTCCTAACTCCGTATGTGCCTTGAATCCCTCAGCGATGTATCAAGCCCGATCTTCAGCTTATGTTCAGTGGCTATACAGTATCTTGGTTAACGAGATTGCGGCAGACCTCCGCCCTGTTACTAGACCAGGCTGGGGAATTGGGGCTTCCCGAAATCGATAGACTAAGTTTCGGGATATGGACCATTCTTAACCGAGCGGGGCTCTTTGAGTGAGGCCTTGGCTATTGCTCGTAACTATCGTCAATGTCGTCACAGTTACCAACTCTACAGTTGTCCACTTCTCCTCTCCATACGAGCGAAAGCGGCTGCTGTGTTGACGTTGAGCCACGAGACTCGTCACTATAGCCAAAGCTTTATCTTTGACTCTCAGCTATGCGCCTTAAGCCAAGCATTGCAATGCTCGCCTTGATATTATCCAAAATTGCTCGTGCATACTAGTTCTAACCTCATGCCAAGCTTTGCATTTATCCCTACGTCTAGCAGTGACATACATACAGAAAAGAAATCCTTGCAAGGATACACAACACATGCAGCTTGGAACCCAACTAGAGTCGAAACCGTCTTGCCATACCTTCCTGATGCGGAAACCAATAGCTTTGGCTCTGCAGAAAGTCTTGGACGAAATATCAGTATTTGCTACCGAACTGATCGATCTAATTGTCAGCACGGAGAACTTGGTCCTGAGAATATTACAGTATCAAGATTAATGAGACACTTTGGTCGTCGGAGTAGATTAGTATTGTGATGAACTGAGAGCCCATATTTCTACTGAGGCCACCTGATAAAGCATGACCAGAGTCAACTCTGATTAAAGTTAGATTTGATCATCTGAATCATAACTCATGAAATGCCAAGTCAACAACAAACTTCTTTACCGAGGTCTGTATCTGTATGTCAAAACTGCCGTTCAACAAATCGGCCTCCCAATAAACTTCCGAAACTAACGCCACTTACAAAGTTAACGCCACAACGCACAAGCCACCCGCCTCATCCCTGTTCTGCTGGCCCCTGTCCTAGCCTGTCTCGATACCGCCCCATTGGGAGGCAGCTCACGATGCAAGGGCCCGACGTGGCTCAGATGGAAAACAACGTCACTCGCGCAAAGCCATTGAATGATCTCGCATCTTGTAATTTTACCGACTCTCAACACTACCTGTGGCTTGGCTATTGATGATGTCTCATGGGCGATTGTGGAAATTGAGGCAGTCATTTGACTATGGCGCAGCAGCTTTTTCATACACGGGCTATCATAGCTTGCTGTGAGTGTGAGCCTACGCTACTATCCGAAGCAATGTATCCGCAATCTGGCTACGTCAGGAGCTCAGCCTACAAGCACAAGCTCTTCATGCAATTTCTGGCTTATGGGAAAACGCAATACGACTAATATACATCAATATATTATACAGCCTCAAGTCTAGTCAAGGGTTTGAATCTAAGCTACCATGCCAAGCTGATCATGAGCTCCAGCTACTCCACAAGTCATGACCAGCCCGACTGATCTACACTAGCTTCGAGCTTACTCTATCGAAGCTCAACGCCTAGCTCCCTGACCAAAGCTTTACGGACGTCCTCGTGGAAAGCAACAGCCTCGTCGTTGGTCAGAGTTCGCTCCAGACTGCGGTATACGATACGATACGCCATGCTCTTTCGTCCTGTCTTGGGATGAGTGAACTCGTCGATGAGTCGCACATCCTCGACCACATCACCAGCCACGTTACGGACAATTTCCATCACATCGTTTTCGTGGAATGTTCCTTTGGTGTTACCGCCCGCTGCTGTCGTGGAGCTAAGCCAGAAAGACACGTCTTTGGGGCAGGGAGGGTACTTAGAAAAAGGGACAAAGCGCTTGAGGTTGTCGAGATTATCGGTGACACCTTCAAACTGGGACAGGAATCGCTTGTCCTTAGACCAGAATAGACGAATATCTGGAATCTTGAAGAGAAGCATTGCAATGCGGTCAATGCCTATACCAAAAGCCCAACCCAGTTGGTTTGGCACACCGGCATTGATATAGATATCCTGTTTGACAACACCGCATCCCAACACTTCAAGCCAGTCACCAGCATAGTAGACTTCCAGCTCCCAAGAGGGGCTGGTGAAGGGGAAGTAAGCCTCAACCCATCGCATTTGGAGGGGTTCATCCACAAAATTTGGGTCCTCCTTGATCGCAGTGGCCTTGGCTCGAGTGAAGATGTCGACAACCATATTTTCCAATGACCTCTTCAGATGGGCGCCGATAGCCTCGGCCTCAGCAGCTGTATGGTGCGCATCTTGGAGAGGGTTGCGCTCAGGGTGCATGGCAGGGTTAGGGTCGTCCACCTTGACTCCGTGGTCGGGCAGCTTCTCGAAGTCCTTCCACACAGCCGCAGCAACATCGCCGTTGGGAACCTTGGTACGATCCCAGGACATGGCACCCTCCATTTGGTGGAATACAGGATAATGGCTTCGGTCAATGGCATCTCGTCGGTACACATCGGCTGAAACAAGATAACCGGCGCTTTCGTTTGCTCGGAAGGTATCGGCTTGGTGGGCACTCGTATGTGTTCGCAAAAGCGTCTCGCTGTTGATATAATATGTATCGGACAGAGCGCGGCCAGGATGGTTCAAAGGGAATCCTAACGAGTCGAAGTTCTGCCTTGTCGACACAACGGGACTAAACTCATTGTGGTACTTGAAGGTTGGCTCAGGGAAATTGGACTGGATGATCTGGCGGGTGATAGACACAGGATGGTCTTTAAGTAAGTGAAGCTTCCTTGTAGTAGCATCGAGGACGTTCTCGGGGACATTAAACCACTCCGGGTCAGTCTTGATAGTTTGTCCACGGATAGTCACAGAGCCTGAAGATCCCTTCGGGGGTACTGCAACACGGTCAAGCCAGTCAGCGAGACGTCCATGCAATTAATTGACTGGAACGAGACCGACCCGACGAGTAGGCTCTTACAGCGCAAGCTGTTCGCAGCAGTGCAGAGCTCCGGGGAAGCTGGACGGCTCGCGGGGCGGAAGCCCTCAGGCAGCGCATGCCCTGGACGTAGAGTCTCATTCTGAAGACTTGTGAAGCTCGAAAATTACATTACAGGCCGGTCGAGCCACGTAACAGACGCCAATGGCTGGTCGGACAAATCGTAGGAGCTGAAAGACAGGATTCCGAAAATGGTTCCACGAGAGTGTCGCAGCGTATCACCAAAACTGCAAAAAAGTTCGGGTCTCGGCCTTACAACTGCTCCGGATATAAACTCACAGTTACCTTAATTAATTGGAACAACTCCAACTTCTCCAAAGTCTCAGCTGCTAGCGCAAAATCAGAACTTACTCTACGATTCCCCTGCTTCGGTAACTTGACAACCGACACCGCTCCGATTCTCCGGTTACAGAAGCTAAACCCCGGGTCAATTGATAAGTTTACAGGTGATTGATGAACTAGAGATAGCTGAGGATCACGGATTTTTCAAGTAGTACAATGTACCTAACCTACCCTTGCCGTTAGGTAGGTTCGGTAGGAATTGTCAGAATAACCGAACTTTTTTCCCCTTGCCGTCTTATCCTTGAATGTAATATTTAAAATCTCGTTCCCACATCGCACATTCTGTCATAATCGCAGGATACTCTACATCCATGCTATGGCATCCGCATTGAATCGACGTTGAATCAAGAGCTTAACTTTAGATAGTCCTAGGCTCTGAGCTAAAAACTCGACTGCCCCCCCTTCCCCTCCAGGACCAAGACCAAGTTTAGAACGGACCTGGCTACTGAAACTACTACTTTACGTATAGTAGTCAGTCCTTGCACGTCATGGCTACCGCTCAACAGACCATGAGCAAGACAACAGAGGCACAGCCTGCAAAGGCGACGGCCGATGCGAAGAAGGCGACGATAAGATATCCTTTTTGGTTCGGAGGAAGTGCCAGTAGTATGGCTGCCTGCGTAACCCATCCTTTGGACCTTGGTATGTTCTGAATGTGCTGTCTTATCATGATGACCAAGTTGAGCTAACATTGAGTCCTTCACAGTCAAGGTAAAGCTTCACAACCTCTTATTCAGTATATAACATCTCCTCACATCCTTTCTAGGTTCGTCTCCAAATGCGCACCGGCAATGCGCCCAAGAACATGGTCGGCACCTTCGTCCACATCCTCCGCAATGACGGCCCCCTCGGTCTCTACAGCGGTATCTCAGCCTCGCTGCTGCGCCAGATGACATATTCCACCGCCCGATTCGGCGTCTATGAAGAACTCAAGACACGCCTTACACACCGTAACAACGGCGAGACCCCCTCCTTTGCGACTCTCGTTGCCCTCGCCGCTGGTTCTGGTTTCGTTGGCGGTATTGCTGGAAACTTTGCCGATGTTCTCAATGTGCGCATGCAGCACGATGCAGCGCTTCCTCAGGCTGAGCGTCGAAACTATCGCCATGCTTTTGACGGTATGGTTCGTATGGCGCGTGAAGAAGGTCCCAAGAGTATGTTCCGTGGTTGGTTGCCCAACAGTGGTCGTGCCATGTTCATGACCGCTGGTCAGCTCGCCAGTTATGACGTTGCCAAGAGTCTGCTGCTCGAGTATACCCCCATGGAGGATAACCTCAAGACTCACTTCACCGCTTCGTTCATTGCCGGTCTGGTTGCTGCTACTATCACAAGTCCTATTGACGTTATCAAGACCCGTGTCATGTCCTCGGCGCATGACCACGGAGTTGTCCAGTTGATGCGCGACATTCACCGAACCGACGGCCTTATGTGGATGTTCAAGGGCTGGGTGCCCAGCTTCCTTAGACTCGGACCGTATGTTGACCTTTTCACAATCCCAAACTCAAACTAACATTGTGTCAGGCAAACTATCTGTACATTTGTCTTCCTAGAGATGCACCGCAAGGCGTACCGCAAGGTACAGGGCCTAGACGACAACCTGTAGACGGCATTATAGACCATGGAGAAGAAGGGCATATTTGGCGTTGTGTTTTTGTCATTTTGTCACGCAAGAGCGGTGACTGCTGTTGGCGTTCCTGCTTTCGCATTCAAAAGTTCCTGGCCAGATATCTCTTTGAGGAGAATTTGTTTTGTATGTCATACTCATCATATAGAATGTGGGCATAACGGATAGGCAAGCATTTTCTGAATAACAATACTAGAACGGATGTGTCATGAGATTCTTGGTTCCTGAAATTAATCCATTCTATAGTGCTATGCTGACTTGTTTTTGAGAGACTGTTGCAAACCTGATTTATCTTTAGACTGCCAAACCATCTTTGATTACGAAGTAACTTTACCCATCAAACGCCTCTCGCCCTACTGCCAAGAAGAACCTCCGTACGGTGTTGTTCCGTAAGCTGTCATACCGCCGCCCCCGTACGCCGTCTGGCCACCACCGCCGTATGGTGTAGTGTAGCCTCCGTCCTGCCAAGGTGTAGTTCCGCCGTCCATGTTCATGTCTGGACTTCGAGGACCATCAAAGTCGGCCTCATCACCACCGTACTTCCTGGGATCCAAGCCCTTAAGCAGACCACCAATCTTTTGCTGCAGTACTCGAATACCCTCCCGCACAATCTGATCGGGCTCCATGCTCCCTGATGTTTCCACCTCGAAGTAGAACCGGTTGGGAACTGCATCATAATCGAAAGGCTCGCCCTCCTGAGGAGGGTCTTCCCACTGAGCGTATTTACTCTTGGGCCTGAAACATCGCGTTAGTTAATTCTCATGCAAGAGTTCGCTAGTGTGCCTACCATTCCACAGCAGGGTCTGTGTCGTTCTCAAACCACCAATCAATGTGGTTCAGCTTGTTGTGAGGATCGTACTCAAAACCAACAGCAGATGTGGGCATCCATTTGGCGTGCTCCTTTGCGATTCCTTTCTTTGCAATACAGCTGATCTTGAGTTCTTGGTCTCTTCGGAGCTTCGCAATCAGGCAGCCGTATCCCTCAGGGTCTGTAATCACAGGGCTTCCCACCGAGTTTCCATGGCGGCCATCGACCACCAGATCGCGCGCATACACCTTCATAATCTCATCGGACGTGCACTTGGCGTGTAGCGTAAGGGTGACACTGCATTGTTCACAGTATTGCTCGCAATCGCAGTCTCGTGAGTAGTTAAGCTCAGCAACTCCTTTTGAATCGAGGGGGATAAGACCCAGGCGGTGGGCGATGAACTCGTCAGCTAGTACGGAGCTGTTGGTCTCGATTTCGACTAGGTCAATGGCAATCGTAGGCACTTCTGCCTGGATGATTCGTCGCACCGCATTAGCGAAAGCGAGGTTCGTCTTAGAAAGCTCGAAATCGACGTGCGTGTGGTCGGCCTGAGTCGCATCAGTTGAGCGTCCCCCGAAAGCAAGTTGGCTCGGAAGTCTTCTCATACCGCAGAGATCTTCACTTGGGGCTGCTCGGGCTCCCCGTCCATCACCATAGGATCGTAATCCATCCCGTCCATAATGCTGGTTAGCTGCGCGCCTCGAGGGATCTGAAGGAGTAAAGACCGCACGATAGTGGCGTAGTGCAGTGTAGAGATATTAGTTAGAATCGATATGTGCGTGTTATTTTGGGGTTCGATCCTGCAAAATGTGAGATAAATGGGTGAGGTCAACAAAGAGGGTGAGTTTTCGCAACAATGCGAACTGAAGCCCTGACCTTAGAGTTGCATATGCGATCTGCTGAACTGTACCTAGCTCGGTGGCGGATCATTAGTAATCCCGGTCTTATCGGCCTGCATGTGCAAGGGTACTGTAGCGATAACAGAAAAAAATATCCATAGCTTCACTCCCCGCCAAAATCCCAGCCTCGAGAAAGGAAAATTCGACTCAACTATACTGGGTTACTCAACATGAAGATCAAGGCCCTCAGTCGCTCCGTCTCAGCCCAACAGGCTGCTGGCACAGATGTTACCAAGCAACCTCGCAACCTCGATTCCGCTCTTCACCCTTTCGAACGCGCACGAGAGTATCAGCGAGCCCTCAATGCTGTCAAGCTCGAGCGAATGCATGCGAAACCTTTCGTCGGCCAGCTAGGAAACGGTCACGTCGACGGTGTTTACTCTATCGCCAAGGATCCCAACTCTCTCGAGCACTTCGCGAGTGGCAGTGGTGATGGTATTGTCAAGGTTTGGGACCTCGCCGACCGGGATGAGATATGGCACGCCTCCGCGCATGAGAACATCGTCAAGGGAATCGCATGGACTCGTGATCAAAAGCTTTTGACTTGTGCCGCCGATAGAACAGTCAAGCTGTTTGATCCTTACAACACGCCAAGCGAATCGGCACCTATCAGCTCATGGCTTGGATCTGGCGCTTTTACCAGTCTGTCGCATCACCGTTCCAAGAACTCGTTTGCCGCTGCCTCAAGCGTTCTCAACATCTACGATCTCGAGCGACACACCGCCGCCCCCGAGGTTCTCAAGTGGCCTACATCCGTCGACACCATCACCGATGTTGCCTTCAACCAGGTCGAGACATCAATCTTGGGATCTACCTCCAACGATCGCTCTATTGTGATTTACGACCTCCGCACTTCCACCCCCGTCACGAAGACCGTCCTCAAGTTCGCCAGCAACCGTCTTTCTTGGTCCCCTATGGAGGCCTTCAACTTGGCCGCTGCCTCTGAGGACCACAACATCTACCTCTTCGACATGCGCAAGTTCGACCGCGCCCTCAACGTTCTCAAGGACCACGTCGCTGCCGTCATGGATGTTGAGTGGTCTCCCACTGGTGAAGAGCTTGTATCTGCATCTTGGGACCGAACCGTCCGTCTCTGGAACCGTGACCGCGGTCACTCTCGAGATGTCTACCATACCAAGCGAATGCAGCGTGTTACAGCTGCCCGCTGGACCCCTGATGCCCGCTACGTTCTCTCAGGCTCCGACGACGGCAACGTGCGACTATGGCGATCTAACGCCTCCCGTCGCGAGGGTGTCAAGTCCGCTCGTCACCGCCAGGCTCTCGAGTACAACAATGCTCTTATCGAGCGATACCAGCACATGCCTGAAGTCCGTCGCATTCACCGTCACCGTCATGTACCTAAGGTGCTTAAGAAGGCTGGCGAGATCAAGGCTGAGGAGCTTAAGAGCATCAAGCGTCGTGAGGAGAATGAGCGTCGTCATACTAAGAAGCAATTTGAGAGACGCCGGGGTGAGAGAGAGAAGATGATTTTGGCAACAGAGAAATAGAAGTATGCGACATGATCTTCACAGTTGCAAGAGAAAAGTTCCTTGAGGTTACATACAAAAGGCATGGGAGGGCATTGCATGGCGTTCAGGTTGTCCGTCTATTAATAGGTAATTTAGATGACCACCTATCTTGAATATACCATTATGATTCATTATTTACCATTTCTATTCATTGTTTTACCAGCACGGCGATAGTGATATTATTTCGCTGCATCAGGTACAAAAAACGCTAAGTGAATATTATAAAGAAATGTGAATTTCTTATAACTATGAATCTAGACAGTTGAGATCCTCTTCAAATAATGACTCAAACTATAACTGCTCATGACTGGCATCCTTTCGTTGGCGTGAGCGTTGTGCTGTGTATCTATCCATCACACACCAATCACATCTAACATCCTCTGATCATTCCTTCATCGCCTGCGGTAAAAAGACAATAGGGATAAAACACAACACATAACACCACTGATCGAGTGCACCGCCTTCCTGATAAAAGCAGGTACAGTGCTCTGACACCAGAACCGCTCGAATCCAGTCTCAATCATCAAAATAAGATCGCCGAGAAACGCCAAAAACAAAGAATCGATACGAAGAATTGTGTCGCGCCATCGAAGGCATATCGATTTTCAATCGAACGGAAAACGCCTTCCTTTCCTTCGTCTTTATGTATGCCCTTCCGTTCCACTGATAATGCGAATAATCCCTCTTTATACGCGTGAATCGTGAAATACCATGCCCCGCTAAACGCCGTGGGAAATAAAATCTTTAAGAAATGCCGAGCCGTCAAACTCCGCGTAAAATGTTGTACATATTGATTGTTGCCGTGAGTGGGTTAATATGCTTAATGTTGAGGCTTGATGATACTGTTGCGAGCAGTCTTTTGAGGCCTATAGTTGGGCAACTCCTCGAACCAGCCCTGATCCTCGTTATATCGGTAGGCATGGAAATCAAGTCCATAAGGCTTGGGCTCAATGGAGTAGAGCATGCCTAGAGGAATATCCATGTCTGTGATGTCCGCCAGGGACAAATCCATGAAATAAGCCATCAAGACTCGACAAACAGAGCGATGTCCAATGATGAGAAGATGATCCTCGATACGCTCAACTTCTCGAACCATATCTCGCAGACGGCTGACGACCTGGAGATAGCCTTCGCCACCGACTCCAGGATAGATGTAGTTGAGCTTGTCGTGCGCTCGCTTCGCAAACTCCTCAGGCTCCTTCTTTGCGATCTCAGCATAAGTCCAGCCCTCAAACTGGCCCGAGTTCATTTCATTGAGCATTTCCCAGTTCTTGACATCATAGTCGTCGTCGGCCTCAAAGTACTCAGCTGTCTCCACGCTGCGGTCAAGCATCGAAGTCCAAACACAGAAGTTCTTGTCCTCGATTTCTCGGTTCAGCTCGGGATAAGGAGGTGTATTGTCGCCTGGGATAGGAGGGAAAGAGGCCTGGGCCTTCTTGCTCTTCTGTTCCATACACCATTGCTTGCGTTGATAGGTGATGAAGTTGTGGAGAGCTTGGCCGTAGCAATGTCCACGCTCAGTGAGAGCTGAGTTTCCGCCCAGTCTTCCAAGCTCGTTGTCTACACTCTGGCCATGTCGAGTAATCCAAATCTGTCGAGGGGCGAGGTTGAAGCTGGCAAGGTAAGTGCTGATTCCGCTGCTAAGGAAGCCCTTCAGTCGATGCTGGATGAGCTTTCGTCCTACATCAACCATCTACGCATTGATTAGTACAAGTCTTGTCAGTATTGGGAGGATTCTACAAACCTGGATGTATTGCAAGTCATTCTTCTCCTCATACTCGCCTAAAGGAACATATGCGCTCTCGTAGGCAGCGACTCGCTTCTTGAAGTCTTCCAATGACTTCTGGGGATCCTTGTCACGATAATCGGGACCGGACAGCTTCAAGCGCATGTTTGCTTCGAGAAGGTTGGGATCTTGGCAGATACTCTCGATGAAAAGAATACCCAGCTTAGGCTCCCTTTGCTTGACACGCTTAGCAATGTTCATTCTGCGCTCGATGGTGCTGTTTGTGGCGTCGAGAATGCCGACAGCGCCTCCCTGGTCAAGCAGATAATCCAGTAGTTCGTCCAAAGTGTCCATGGCACACTGCTCTCGCATGGCAGCGGCAGTTTGGTTCTTGGGATCGAAGAATGTGGCGGACTGGTCCACCTCAGACTGAGAAGCATCGTTAAGATCAAGCTTCTCCGGCTCTGATGAATCGGGGCCGAAAGGTGCAGGGTTGCCATTTAGTAGAATAGAGGCGGCGTGTACCGGGGGGTCCATGTGCTCCTGCTCAGCTTGCAGCTTGGGGTGAACAGAAACTCTGCGCCCAGCGGCTGTACGTCTTCTGTTTCCAACATTGAAGATGCGAGAATCGTGCTGTTGCCAAGAAAGATATCTTTGAAGCTTCTTGGTAATGTACGACTTTCCACGAGCTGGCAGACCAACCATGACAATAACAAGCTTAGCAGCGACATCGCGAGAAGAAATCTTTCCATCGGGCGAGACCCTTGACCGGGTCATGCCCGGGATGTTGAGCGTGGTAGCATGAGGTCGTACTCTTGGTGTGTGACCACCCGAATTTTGTCGCAATGGGGGACTATTTCCATACGTCAATTGAGGATTCTCAAAAAGCGGGATCGCCAGTGCTAAAAGGGCCGAACTTGGCGGATTTGTGGTTCGCGACCCCAACTGTGGAGGAGTGGTGAAAAAAAATGACGGCACTTACATGCGTGGCGAGCTCGGCGCTGTCGAGGTGACACTTCGCGCATAGGTGGGGGTTTCGGTCAAATCGTTTAGCGATCGGAGGGCCACAGCCAAAGAAGAAGGTGCGTTTGCTGGTGGAGGAAGATGATCATGGTCACCGTCTGGGGGAGGAGGAAGGACTGCGTAGTTATTCGGATTGTTCGGATGCGAAGAAGGGTCTGAAGTTGGGTTTGGTGTCGGATTCGAGCTAGGATTCGATGTAGGTGGGAGAGAATCTGAGGATGTTGGCGCTGCAGAGTTTCGCGCTGGCAGCGCTGGAGAGGGTGGTGAGGCTCCGAGAAGGTTCTGCATCACAGATTTAAGAAGTCCTGTGGATTTTGATTGTCGGCGACCTGCGTCTTTGTTTGTATGAGTAAGGTTGTAGATGCTATCGCGCAGAGTATATATAGTAGGTAGGTCAAGGGGTCTGTCTCAAGTGTAAGACGAAAAGGTCTGGAGCAAAGTTTGACTCTGATTGAAGGAGCCTTTCTTTGCCAAGGTAGCAATAAATATTGAAGATCTTTTGGAGATTGAAACTTTGGATGAGGAGAAAAAATAGCAACAAGGAAGGAGTCGAATGGCTAATATAAAGAACCCAACAGGACAGAAACAGAAGGAAGGTAGGGCAAATACGTAGTAAATGTTGGAAGGATGGACATGAGCTGTAAGAATCAAGGACAAGGAATCTCGGTACGTACCAGCAGGGGTCACCGCAATCGCTGAAGGCATCGAGTAAAGAGTGAGACTAAGCTCCTCTAAATCGGACTTTCTGACTCTTACAGCCAATGAAGAGTAAAAGTCGCCCTGACAAGGCCCGGCGCAATGGTCCACAGGGGGTCCTCAGTGGGCTTTGGCGTGCGTTTCTTTTGGATTTAGGGAGTGGAGGGGGTCCCTTTCAGAATGGAAAGGTGAGGTGAGGTGAGGTAAGGATGGGTGGCGTTATTCTGTCAGGGTTCGTCCAGGTCCTGTCCAGGTCCCGCGTCCTGACCGGAGGTGAGTTGAGTCCGTCCAGCGACTGAAAGTGAAGAGACCAATCCCAGTGCAGACTCCTGACTCTTCGGTGGTGCCGTGCCGCGTCTAGCACTGGTACAGTACTGGTACTCGAACGTTGTAGGTGGCAGAGTGGAGTAGATGCAGGACCCTAAAAAGCTGCGGTAGTGGCGTACTGTAGGTTTGTCTGCACTCTGCAGTCTGCACAGCACACAGTTCTTAGCTTCCCGCGGGAAAATGACTAGACTGGGCTGGAGGATGTTTTTGTAAGTGAGAAAAAAAAAGTTAGAAAGAGAGGAGACGAGAGCCTGGGCCAGGCCCTGGTAAAAAGTTGAAATGAAGTTGAGGTCTAGGTTGATAAAGATCTTTCCTTTTTTGGGGATCTGTTGAGAGTGAGAGGATCTGTGATCTGTCCAAGCCCTTGCCCTATTGTACTGTACTGTAATGCTTCTTTTTCTCTTCTCTTGTCTTGTCGTGTCTTTGTGTTATGTTGCGTTGTCTGCCTCGTCTTCTGATCTAAGCTTGAGGCTTGTTGCTTCATAAAATCTTGGCGCAGTCCTCTTTTTCCTGTCTTTTCGCTGGTCTTGGTCTGCTTGCGATACGTCACTCTGAGTTAGGCTGTGCTCATCAGAGGGTCTTGCTGCAGATCGAAAAGTGAGAGCGCGCGACAATTATACTTGGCTTGTTCAGTGGCCTCGATATACTGTTGCTCCTACAACTGACGGGGGTTTCGTTAGATATCAGGAGAGTAACAAGACGATGTGAGGTGATGTGAGCCCAGTTCGCTGGGTCCGGGCGGTTTATTAACAAACACAACCCAGGAGCCCCGAGTAAATGGCCGCCGCAGAAACCTTGAAGGCTGCAGAAATGCATAACTAACTACATGTATCAAACTGTATTGTCGGCAAGGTGAAAGGTCAGATAAGGTACTGTACACAGCCAGGTGTGTGTCTGCTGGCCCCAAGGTCAATCATCAATGGCTCGTGAGACTCGTCGCCCTTCAGGTGGCGCTGCCTCGCTCTCGGCCTGGTTTGCACCGACTTACAATACTTACATCATTGTACAGTACAGTGTGCATGTGCATGTGCCTACATTCAGGTACTGCAGGCCTGAACCTAACTTACTCCTTTACTCGGGCTGCTTTGTTCTCTGTATCTATCATGCCCCTTTTAGGTGACATCCATGGATGGCATATGAATGCACGTTCCATGAGTATAGTCTCATTCTCAACAATATGGGCTGGTTCATGGCACATGTAATGTCCCGGGTCCCGAGGATCCATGGCCAGATGTACCGTTCAGCTGGGCCTCCGATTACATTAGACATTTCCTCTGATCTACACTGAATGTCATAACCTTGCGCGTCCATGTTACTCAAATCTACGACATCTGGTGGTATTTCATGTCCGGGAGATGCTGCATGATTGTTAGATCCTCTTTACAGCGCACCCATCGGATTCTCCCCTTTGAGGAAAACCTGGAAACCGAGTTTCAACATGTTCGGATTCGCTACTCCGTGACCATTTTTGGGTGCCGTGGCTGACTGTGACTCTGTCTGACTCTGGTCTACGGATAAGATTCCAGTCAAGATGCTTTGCCGCAAGCCCCCAAGTTCCCTTTTGCCAAGCATTTTTGGCTTTGTATAGGTAGAGTCTCTTATGTTGTAACCTGGAACGGTGGCGCCCAAGTCCCTTACTAGGGTCCCCCAAGCTCAAAATACCCAAGTCGGATTGTGAATCCTAAACTCACCGAAAGTCTTCGCGGAGGCTGTTGAGAAACTGAAGGGATAAGAGCTGGGGAATTGATCTTCATCGCCCTTTGTTTGCATTACAATATGTGTACCATACAAAGTTCCAACACATGACATGAGGCGTCAACCGACCTCTTGGATGACAACCCTTCATTGGTATTGGTGGAACACATGGACATTGGGAATCAGCGATGGGATACGTGCCGCCGACTATACCTAAGCATAAGAGACGAAATAGTCTAGTCATCTTATGCTGGCTTACACGAGCATTCAGGCTACTTTATTTTGACGCCCTCACCATCTGGTACTGTATGGTTTCGTCTTATTGCCAACACGGCACTATAATGCCTGTTTCCTTATTTTCGCTCCTTCATTTCTGTCCGTCTATAATTTCGCATTGACGATAAATCTGATAAGCTTGATATTCACATGGTGACAAACTATACAGATGTCTCAGATTTTGTTGAGTTATCTTCACATGGCGAGATTGTGATTTTCAAGCTTAAATTTCTGTCTCTCCAAAAAAAAAAATTAACTGTGCTCAGTCCGGTGGTGTTCTGTTCGCAGCCAAGCAATGCTAGGGTCGTCTAGTCTATGCCGTCCCTAACACCACATCGAGTCAAGCTCTATGGAGTTGGAGGTCTCCTCAAAGAAACATCGCGCTAACAAGTGCACCAAGACCTTCTTCTCCAGCAATGGAAGCTCTCAAACAAGGTACAAGACTGCAAGGATCTTTGCTCCTCTCACCGCGAACCCCAAAAAAGGAGTCATCGCTTAGCTTTCTCCGATCTCGCCGCGGGGAAATAATACCTACTACAGTAATTAACTACCAACAAGCGATGAGCAATATCAAAAACACACTTGCACTTGCAGATGCATTGCATAAGAGTGAGGGGGACTTGGCTTTTACCCCCACCGTTATCTCTTGGGCAGGCTGTAGTTGATACAGACACCAAAAATTACCCTCATGATATGTGTAAGAATTACAGTGGAAGAGATGAGGCACAAGACGAGGCGCTTCGCTTTACCCTGTGCAGGTGTGAGATTGGCGGCTGAGAAAGGTCACTGTCACCCTTATTGGACTTTACTTTTTGCGTTGCGTTTACACTTACCGTTACAGTTACCATTACAGTTTTACCTCCTTGCTCGTGTCCTCTCGTCTCGTCGTCCGTGAGACCAGACAATGCGACAGCCATCTCGCATTCAATGCCATCCCTTTTCACTCCAGCGCGAATCAGACCTACCCCGTGGGCGCTCAAGCGCTTTGAATTCGTCCATGGGGTTCCCGTGCGCTGTCTGGCCTTGAATTAACATCCGAGCAAGCCTTGTTCATCATAGAAAATAAACAATTTCCCAGGTAACTGTCCGCTACGAGCTTGACACGAATCAATATGTGACTCTTATCAATCATACGGTCATTACACGATTATGGCTCTGCTGGCTGCCTCTGCTTGGTTGTATTGATTGATTCATCTCCCACAAACCACGGCCCTGGACCATGACAGCTGAAGCAATGAGACCTTCTGTCCCCAGCTTTATCGGTCGTCTAAGAAAGAGGGCACAGCACAGGCCAAGCGGGGATGGTCCCGATAGGCCACAGGTGTTTGTTAATGTTTCTCCTGTTGAGTTGAGTTGTCTGTCTACTGTCAGCCATAGTGAGCCCATAAGCGTGGCTTTCATATCCCATTTCTCGGTGAGCCATGGTCAGCAATGCGTGGACACCGTTATCGTTGCACGATACCCCATAGCAAACATGTACGCTCTTTATGCTTGACCCCAACAATGACAATATTCTCCGGCTTTTGAAACCATGTCTTGCTTCTCGCGACTACGGCATGCTCACGATACGATCGTGTATCTTTGCTGCTTCTTGAGGCCTACCCAGCATTGCCAAAGAACATGGTGCCACGAATGAAGATCATGATTTCTTCTTCAGGTGATGTCGCTTGAGGGCATAGAGTACCAAGTTGATCTCTTCAGCTGCCCCCGAATCACTTGTTCTGCTATCCGTACAGCGTGTTGCGCTGTAGGGCACTCACAATGAAGCGGTAATCTGTACTCCATACGTTGTGAGCAACCCAGGCACCGCCTACCAAGGCTATGCAAGCAACCGGCTGCTATATTCTTTTGGTTACCTTCAATTACTACCAATGCTATCTGTAGAGACGGCCGGCAGCCCTTCACATGCCAAACAATAGCCACTATTACCCCACAATAGTCGACGTTCAACTTGATTGTTAGGCTAGGATTTCATCCAGACCGGACAAGTTGCTTGGTGATGGCACAGCATTTGGGTGTGAAATAAAGGGATCGGAAAGTGACGTGTTTGCCTGGTACCACAGGGTTGGAACTTGGTTTTGAGATTGTATCCGATATTCATATGATTGCTGACAACTTATAGAGATGTCGAATGTCGAATGTCGAAGCTCATGATTATCTTGTCATGTTGTACTTAACATGCAGCCCTTGTGGGATGATTATCGTGATTTCTGAATGGCCTGGCTGCTAAATCCTTCAATTCAGTGCCCAATATCAAAAGGCAAGTCACTGGATATTCATTCATGCCCAATATCCATGTGTAGTTGCGTTTTCATTGTGTCTTGCACCATGGCGGTAAAACTCGATACACACACATATAGGGTATCTAACTTATAGGTCCAGTGGCTCAGTAGTACACAGCCACACATGCAGGTCCCCGCCACAGATTGATCCACTGCTGGCAGAACTTATCGTCAACTTCATTGCTAACGACTTGAAAGGAATACAAGATTTTGAGAAGACAAAATCCAAGTGGACAATACATTCGGGTGCAGAAAATTCGATATTGATGTATCCTGTAATTTCAACCAATTTTTAGCTGTCAAAGCTCTATCAAAACTGCTCGCGATCGCAAAAAGGCTCTGTTTGTAGCAGGCCTTTTGAAGATCCTGCCAACGCAGTGAAGAGTTGAACAATCTGGAAAGTAGAAGCGAAAAGCTCATTGATTCACAGTTTGAGATTAAGGCAGAGTCGATGCACTGGCCGAGATCGGAAAATCAGAAAGAGTATCGAAGAAACCGCCTGCTGCTGGGCGCTATCGCAGAGGTTTTCCACTGACAGCTCCTTGCCAGAGGTTGGCACTGCTGGAGTGAACTGCAGCATCATTCACCTCAAAGCACGAAAGACCCACAAAGGGATTTATTAAGACTCTCTTCGATTGCCGAATCCTTTATTCTTAATCCCTTCCGTGCCTGGTTGATCCCTTTATCTTTTATCCTTGAAGCCTTCTTTCCTAAGGGACCTAAGAAAAAGAGTAAGCGCATTCCTCAAAAAAAGCCCACCTCCATGATAAAAAAACGATTGTTAACAGGGACATCAAAGGTAGAAAGAAGGACTGAAAGCAAGCCGAAGCGTGGTCTGCTCTTGCCTAAATTCATCCCAAGTCTGCACCTTCCGGCTTCTTCCCCTCTCGACCTAAGTCTTCCCATAGTAACGGTCGTCTTGTTTTCATCATATCCAAACACACCATCTTCAACTCTCTCTTCTCAACAAGGCGACTCATCTTGGAAATTCAGTTATCCTCTACCGCGGCACCGCATCAAATCAGCTTGGCGCGCTGCTTCCCATCTTCGTGAAGGCAAACGCATTGCACTCAGTACGCCCTACTGAAGTTCAGGATACGCTATCATCCCCGGCTGACCTTCATCTGTAGGCCGTATTCGAGGCTAATCATCGCCTGTACTCCAGACGGAATGTCTAACGAATTGCCTCCCGAGGTTTCCCTCACCCCTGATCCGGTCGAGGCGGCTTTGCCAGCCAAGCCTGAGCACCGCGGTCCTTCTGAGATCGTGCCGAACCCCTTGATCGATGATTTCAAGGAGAAGCATATTCGGCGTGGTGTCCTGATACCACTCAAGACAACGCAAGAGGTCCGGCAAGACCACACGATCACTCATGCATACATCACACGGGCACCTACCAAGCAGGCTAACGATGTCATCACGTACGCTACCTCCAAAATATGACTGCAGTCCGTTGAAGCATCGCTGTTTACTGACAACTGCATAGGGCTTTGCGTAACATGCGACCAGATGATAATAGCGCTAATCCCCTACCTCATCTGCGAAGATGTTCTAAGCCTGGCGATCTGCCTGCCCACCTCAAGACTCAGTTCATGAACGATAGCGCTGTGGGCCGTCAAATCCATACGGCAAAATCCACTTGGATTTACATCATCATCGGAGAAGTCAAAGACTTCACACTTGAGGAGCTCACCGAGGTTCTGTCTATTATTGAGTGCGACGAGAATGAGCTCTTTATCGAAAAGATCCCCATCCCCCTGCTCGCGCCAACATCCCAAGTGCAAGCAGCTATGTGGTCTTCTCAGTTTTGGCCCACTGTGTATCGGAAGAACAACCCCTTGGGACCGCACCCTAGTATAGTAGCCCGGGGAACTGAAGATATCAAGGACGACAGCTCCGTCTGGATGGCACTAGCCCATCGTGTTGCTTTACAAGCTAAAGAAACCGGGATCGGTGAAGCCATCGGAGCTGTAATCGTCCAGAGAGATGGCGGAAAAGTCGAACTTGTCGGGGTTGCAGGAGACGCTCGCTGGCACCAGGAGTGCGGCCTGTTGGAGGGTACCAGCAACCCTATGACACACTGCGTTGTCCGCGCTATCAGCATGGTGGCTCAGAAACTAGTCCGACACGAAAGGCGAGCTGCTGGGCTCCCTTTCAACCCACCCAATCTTGAGTATGACGCCTTCCAGGATAAACCACTCCTTGAGATCGAGAAGAAATGCTTTGAACAGGAGCACCCGAACAGGGACGGCTATCTCTGCCACGGGCTTGAGCTTTATGTTACCCATGAGCCCTGCGTATCATGCTCTATGGGCATACTCCATTCTCGAATGGGCAAGGCTGTCTTTGCTACGCACATGCCTCGCAGTGGAGGATTGAGCTCAGATGATCGTCCAGATGGGGGTGGAAGAGGATTGGGACTCTTCTGGAGACGAGAGCTCAACTGGAGCTTGATGGCTTGGGAATGGGAACGCGACGGCGTACCCAACTTGCCTCCTCTTGATCCCATCACTCATGTTTAGGATTACCACCCCCGAGGTCGATGTGAGACTCATCGGCTCCGTTGCTATACACGCGAAGCTGCAGCGACAACGAAGCTCCCACAGAGCAATGACAAAGTATTATGCGCTACACAACAATGGCTAAGCACGTCATTAATTGAGGCCGGCGGCATTTTTATCAACAACTACCTGTTACGGTACGTTTTATGGACTTACTCGCAGCTGGTTCGTTGGCTGGAAAACAATCAAAGGGTTTAGATAGTCCTTTATATCCCAGGTGAGAAGTCGATTCGCAGACATTGGCCATGGTCTTGTAAGAGGTACTTGGGAATGGACGAGATAGCATTGGACGGAATTGGACGTGGTACCCATTGTATCATCCTATCTGCGTTGAAAAAACATAATATTGTATCAATTGATTCCTTCTTGTTGACACTAGTTTCTACCGAATGAATGACACATCGATTGACTGTTGCCATGAAACTGACCCTGACCCTGCTTAATGGATCTGGACCCTCTTTAGTGGTCTACTCGATATTACTAAGTTTTGGATCCCCTAGTCAACTTGGACCCTTCACTCCCGTCCTCTGTTTGTATTGCGTATTGCGCCAGTTGATGTGGGGCTTTCAGTAACTTCGATAACCAAGCATCAGTTTTGCTATTGAAGGGCGACTCTCTTATTGCTTTGCCTTCTCTTTCACGATGCACAGTGCTTGACTAGCTCGCTGCCGTTTACACACTCTTTCTATCACTCATTGCCGCCCTGCTGCTTTCACTACTACATTTTCGGCGACGGCTCGCAGGTTCGCAAGCTTCACTGATACATTGAGCCTTCACGGTCGACATATAAGCGCCTCGCTACCGCACGCCGAGGAAAGAAAGCCTGTCGACCTCTCGATTTTCGACTTTCTTAGTGGTGACCGATTCGAAGATTTTCATCCGGACGATTACGAAGACTGGCTGGACGACGAAACCAGCGACATGGCAAGAAAACGAAACGCGCCCAGCGGTGGGTTTGGAGAGGGGTCATCATCCAAAATGGCAAAGTCGAATGGAAAGTACTATGCGGTTAGAGAAGGGAGAAAGCCTGGCATCTATTACAACTGGGACGATTGCAGAGCACAGACAGACGGGTATTCAAAACCAATTTGTGAGTAGAAACAGAAACAGACACATACGTGGCATAGGGAATACTAAGATGCACTGTAGTCAAGTCATTCAAAAATGAACAAGATGCTAAGGAATTTATGAAGCAGGGTAATGGAAGGAATAGGCCCAGGGCTCATAGGGGACATGAGGCCAATGGCTATATGGAACATCGGCCCAATGATTACATGGAATATCAAGCCAACGACTACACGGGATACGAGACCAAGGAGTATATGGAAGATGAGGCTCAGGACTTCATGGAAGCCAAAGGCGATACCGGGCAATACCACGTTGTGACAAGGGGCCGTAAGAAGGGCATCTTTAAATGGTTAGAGACCCAGGCATCCGTTGTTGATTTTCCCGGGGCAAACTATGAGAGCTTTGACACGTTGGAACAGGCGGACGCGTTCTATCACAAGCATCTTGAGAAAGAGAGTGCGAAGCTAGAGTCCGGTTCAGCACAACAAGAGATGCAGCAGCAGCCAAAGCAGTACACAGGAGCCGCAATCGAACCTGTCGCGGCACCGATCAAGTCAGAACCCACTGCGCGTCCTCAGCACACGCGATCTGCAACCGAGTCAAACGACAACTTAATGAGAATTTACACCGACGGCAGCAGTCAGGGGAACGGTAAGCCTGGCGCTCGTGCCGGCCTTGGTGTATTTTTTGGTCCCGACGACGAGCGTAACCTCGCTGAGCGACTCCCTGGCACGCCCCAGACGAACCAACGAGCTGAACTACTGGCGATGCTGCGGGCGATGGAGCTCGTACCCGTGACACAAGGAATAAAGATCTTGACCGACAGCAAATATTCGATTGCCTGTGCAACAGATTGGGTTGCAAATTGGGAGAAAAATAACTGGAAAAACGCCGCGAAGAAGGATGTCATGAATCAAGACATCATACGCCCTTTAGTGGCCAAAAAGAGAGAGAGGGAAGCTGCTGGAGCGGCAACTGAGTTCGAGTGGGTTAAGGGACATGCCACAGATCCAGGTAACATCGCAGCTGATCGGCTGGCTAACATGGGGGCTGAGAAGCCGAAAGTTGATTAAGCTGTGTTATTGAATACACGACAGATGCTCTCCGAGCAAGGCGTCGGTACAGGTTGAGGTTTGGCTTCCTTTGCAAATTACTTTTGTACTCAATGCTGCTCAATGCACTCGAGATTTGCAGGTTCAAAGGGTTGGAAGGAGAATACGGATTCACAAATGGCTTGGGTTGTCGAGGGACTGTTAGGTCTCCTTTTCTTTTCTCCTGTTATAATGGTGTTTTGTCTGTCTTTTTCATTTCCTTATCCAACATACGCACGCCTTGTATTACTGGAGCAATAGGTCGTGTGCGAACAGAGGAGTCTCTTGTGGCTATCGAGCTGAGACGGCGTGATTCTTGGCTATCAAGGTCACTGATAAGAACACAATT
This sequence comes from Fusarium humuli, assembly GCA_004366955.1. Classification (NCBI taxonomy): domain Eukaryota; kingdom Fungi; phylum Ascomycota; class Sordariomycetes; order Hypocreales; family Nectriaceae; genus Fusarium; species Fusarium humuli. The sequence goes on along the minus strand of QHKN01000180.1, from coordinate 42,628 downwards.
GAGGCGTTCCTAGACGAGATATTTGCTGGACAGTATAATGCACATATACTGCAGATCAGAGTATGCGCCCTTGTGTGATAACTTTCATGACCTATCACTTTGGAAAACATGATACTGGGTGCCAGGAACGTTTGCATCTGCACGGCATGAGACTGTCTATCGGGAAGAGTAGCCGGGACCTAGCGAGCGGTTCATGATCGACCCACTGGGAGACATGCTACACTACTACTTTAAGTTAAGACAAGGCACTGTCTGTACTGTAGATCTCAGATTGCGCCCTGACGTGGGGGTCGTAGGGTTCTTTGACTGTGATGGAGGTGGACAACGGGCGCTTGGAAGAGAAACCGTTATGAGAGACGCATAAGCCCCTCCCTTTGACTTTACTACATGAAGTATAGCAGCGAGATGCTGGAATGAGAAATATACTGTACCTCCCTTGTTGGAGTGTGGCTGTCATTACCAAGACGTCCAAAATGCTGATTGAGGGTGCATGAATATATGGAGGTTGGAGAATTCGTACCAGGTGGCTTGCGTCTGCATTCGGGAGAAAGCGCAGCTCTGCAGGCTTGCATGGATGGGAGGGAAATAAACTCGGTACTATGTGTTTGGTGATGGCTGTGTGATGTTTAGGTGTTGGTGTTACGATTTGCCGAGCAGAGTAGTCGGAACGACAATGTGTGAGATGTTTTATTCCCCATGGAGATCTTCTTACAACAGTTATATGAGAGAGTAATTATTGGAGGGGATTGAATAGTGATCAAACACATACACTTCCCCATTTGTACTGCTAGCCAGATCCAACTAGAAGCGGCCCGAGTACTTAACTTAGATCGGGCCGTTGAGATAAATCTACTGTACTTTAGAATTAGGGATCGACTCGGTATGGGGACCCCGAGAGACATTTAGTTAATGTATGAATGGCTCAAGGTAGTAAAGGCAAAGAGAGGTAGCTCCGGTAACAAGAACTGTAACGAATTGAGGCAAGGATAAAGAGCCATTGTTGTTAGTAGCATGCTTTTGAGTGATGTCAGAGTGATTTCGAGAAATGCCTCGTTGCAGCAGAATCGAATCAATTGAGAAAGAGAAGGATGATAGTTGCGTTGCGTTGTTTTCTCTTGTCAAGTTTTCGCCATAGGTGGACCACAATGGGATCTGAGGTCTTACAATTCTCGATATTCGGTATGATCTTCCTAGTGTCTTACTGAGGAGTTGCTCAGATCATGATTAGGAGTCGCAGCATCACCACATAGGTATCTTACATACGGATACAAAGGAAGCCGATGTCGCATCCTCGTAACCGAACGTCGCTGTAGATATGCAACAAGAATTCCGGTGTGGTTGGTTGGTAGTCAGAACCACATTATCTCTCACTTTTTTTTCGCCTCTTGAAGGTTGGTTGTGGTATCTAAGTTGTCCTAATCGGTAGAGATGCAGCCGCAATCTTGCATACCTAGGTAGGTAACTAATAAAAAGGTTGCTTTGCTGTACGGGAACATACCGGAAGATAATAATGCGTTTATTAAGAAAACATGTAAAGTTATTTTCTTTAGTAACCAATTCAAGGGTAGTCAGTCTCTGGAATGGCTTGGAATACGTGAGTTCTTGGACAAGGGCAGGGAACTGACCGAGTGCGTTATCAGAGGGTATCAACGGTTGCATGCTGTGTAACTACCTACCTAGCATCTACTAGACATACATACTCTATTCTTCCATAGACCCCTGTTTCATAAGGCATTTGCCGCGTGTCCTCGAGTCTCGACTAGGCCTCGACATTGACAAAAGACGGAAGGGTCTACGGTCTTGTCTTACCTCCGGCGCTCTCCAGATCCGAGTATTGACTCTTTTGTACGCCACGAGGTAACGGCTTCTTCTTGCCTAAGACAAGAACCACTTATTGAGACGCTGGAGTCGATCAAGATGCAGAAACGACACATAAGCAAGGGCGTCGTACCGTATCGCGGCAAGCCAACGCCCGCACGTTGTGGGATGACAGGCTGGCAAGATAGAGGTTGGAGATGAGTGACTATGAGGCTGGGGTTTCCGGAGTTATGATTCAGGCCTGATTGGGTTTTGTACGTTTTGTAAGACATCGAAGAGAGATAATTAGCCTGTTGGCTGTTGATGCATGTTTCTGCTGGGTACAGTTGTCAAGAGACTATAAAAGCTGTTGCATCAATGCAAAGTCCAATGAGGTTATATGTAAGGGAGGAGGAACATAGATGGTATAAGTGGCGGTCTAAGAAATCCAGAATATGAAGATGACTGCAAGTCCAAGACAAGAAGATCGAAGTTATCACCAACAGCCATCTAACATATCCTTATCTCCTTTCATTGTTGGACAACATTGGCTTGACTTTGCAGCGTGGCTATACCATATCCAGAGTTGTGAAAGTTAAGAAAAAGCAAAAACAAAATACGGTAGCACAAACATGTCAGGGCCGACATTCTTTCTTTTCTTTTGTCGTCTATGAGTGAAGCCTTTTGATAGACAAACTGAACATATAAGTCCATAGAGGCAACAAGTCAATTATCTCGAGGGAGGCTCCCCGCATCAATCGTCATCATGGCAGCATGGCTCTGCTGCTGGCCAAAGCAGGGCAAGATACCTAGGTACCTAGGTAGCCAAGCTGGAAATAAGAGATGACCAGGGCACTTGCAGTTTGTTGAGTTCTTGAGTAGGGTACAGTACTTGTTACTTGTTTGGATTTCCTCTTTGGGATTGTCATGTAAAATAGCCTGGGGAAAGCCTGGCCGCGGAAGCCGGGACAAGGACGAGGGCCATAGGAGTTTTGCTGGTTTCTAGGTACAGTATTACATTGCAGCAGTTACTACAAACGTTATTAGATCAGGATCAGAACACTACTGTCGTAATGCAGATACTGTACGTTCCGAGTGGGAGGGTAAGGTAAGCCTCATTCTGAGAAACTTTTCTTTTTTCTCTCTTGTGCAATTGAGGCTTGAGTCATCGTGATTCGCTTGTACTTGGTCGGAGACTCCAGGGGAATGGGAAGGGGCTTGAACAGATTGGATTGGATTGGATCTACAGGGTCTTTTCTTCTCAGTGGAGGTTGTCATGTCTTGTCTTGTCTTGTCTCCAGTCAACTTGGTACCTAAGATACCTCGAACCCGATGTCTTAAACTCCACTTTGCACAAGAAACAGTTTCTTCCTTGGTCTTGTTTCCGTCAATTGACCATCTGCAATCAAGATCCAACTGTCTGGGCAAGAGATAGCACTCGTCTAGAAGCGTATGGACGCCCGGGAGTCCCATGATAAAACCCCGTGAGGGCATGTCAGTGTACACTAAGAACACCATCGTCTTTAAGGTACCAGCTAATTCCTGCTGGAAGACGCATGTCATTGGATCAATTCGAGTGCTAAGCGCACGGCACATTCAACCTAATTGTTGTCATCAAGATCGGACTCGGTTATTATTCTCTTAGTCCGTATTCGTAGCTGAGGAAGAAGCCAGGCTGGCCCTTCTATGAGTTTCTAGTAATTTATTATATGGCACAACGATAGCATGTTCATCTGTAATTATAAGAGTCACAGCTTGCGTAATACGCGAGGCCTCTCTGGTTGAACATGTCTGTTCTCTTTTTAATGAGTTGACTCGACACCAACAGGGATCATACTGAGGTGCCCCATCACGATTCCCCGCTTCCAGCCTTAGCACTGTATTGTAGCGTAGTGTAGTCTGTAGAACAGCTAACAAATCGCATCTTGCCAGTAAGTAAGGCAGGCAAGCCAAGGCACGTCAAGTAAATTTGAGAGACATGCATATTAAACAGTCAAAATATACCATCTAGGGCATTTTGATACACAAATTCCAAAAAAAAAATTGCATCATCTCCATCCGCCTTGTGTCAATCAGTGTCGGTGTGTTCAGGACCCCTAAACTGGATCTACAACTGTACGCATCAAAATCGAGTATCTCCAGATGGAGATTCATTAGGTAGACTATACGCCCTGGGACTGGGCTGGGACTGTGCGATCGTGGACTGGTCTGCGAGAAACGGGATGCGGATGTGCATAAGGGCCGATACGTGCGCGACCGGATCTGTCACTGTACGGGGTCTATGTGGTAAGCAGCCAACCGCCGTGTGCGAAGTCCAACTCAACCGCACTGTCTGGCGCCGACAACTGCCCCACCCAAATTACGGCCCTTGTATCTAGCCCGGCCAAACCACCTGTAGGTACTTACCTACAGTGCAGCAAGCCAGCCCCCGCCACAGAATGCATCTCCAAGCACCTAACCAAACCAAACCACACCATCCCTTCCCTTCCATACAACCCAAGACTCCACGCTCACACACTTTCCCACAATCGATTCATCTTATCTCGGAAAGGCCTTGGAACCAGACTGAACAAGGAAAAGAAGCAAGTCTAACACTTCTGTCTCTCTCTAGCGAGGAAAGCATCGCTATCTGCAGTGCCAACCATCCTACTGTACTAGGCCACGGCCCACAGCCTACCTTGACAACCCATAACCTCCAATGAAGGAGGCTAATGTAGCCAATCCACTTTCTCTTACCCAAGAGACAAGCCTCTAGTACTGTAGCCCAGACCGTCTGGCGCATCCATTAACCATCTCTCTTGCCTCTCATCCATCTCATCTCGTAAGGCCTGGTTTGGTTTCTATTCAATCCCTCCCCATCCCGTCTCTACCTATCCAACTTCTCCAACAATCGATACGAATATTATCATCATCCCCTTACTCATACGACAATCTACCACGCAACGTCTTCTCTCCTGCGAACCACGCATCTCGACCAGGGGTACGTACTGGTATCTGACAGCAAACGAGACGACCCTGACCGTCCCGTCTCGTTTTTGCACTGACCGACCGGGTCCTTGACTGGACATCTGCCCGCCGCTGCGTTTCGTTTGTGTTCGCGTGCTCTAGGCGTTCTCATCCATATTGAACTCCCGCCCCAACAACTACGCATTTCTCAATATCGACTCGAAACCCAAATTCACCAGCATCCAATCTTTTCTCGAGCAAAAAAACAACCCCTCGGATTTCCGCCCACGACTAGCATCGCCGTGCACATACAAAATTCAATTGAAACTGCTTGTGTCAATGCCTTGAACGTCCCTCACGACCTTCCCCGCGATACCTACAGTACCTGATTTGCGACGCCAATTTCAATTGCACCCGCCCGATCACCACTTCGTCCCCTTCGTCTTCCGGCGCCTACGGGACGACCCAGCATTCATCCGCTGGTCATGACACCCGCTCCTACCGGCCGCCGCAGCCCTGTCATCGTAGGTGATACTATGTCGGGCGGCGATTACAACAATTTTTCTTCGGACGGGGATTTGGCTGATTTTATCGACATCGACTTCAACTCTAATAGCCCAGACACCCTTCAAACAATGGAGTCGCTCGGCGGCTCAGAGACCAAAGGATTTCTCGCGCCCTCCGATTTAACATCAACAGCTTTTCCCGACTCTCCAAACGGCTCCTCGTATCAAGATTCCTCGTCGGAATCGGCTTCTTCCAAACGCACCACCAGTCGGACATCATCCAAGGCGGCCATGAACCCGGCCGACATAATGGCGGATGAGGACGATGTCAACATGGAATGGAATCAGCCTGGTTATTCCACATATGATGATGAACCAACCTACGCATACAATGACACAGCTCTGGAAAGCTTATACAACATTAACGATCATAGCGATGCTTTATTCGACCCCCCTTATGCTTTCGACACTGCATCTAGCAGCCCCAACGGCGAAAACTCAGTCACATCACCTCCGATGCCCACGATCAATCCACATAGTTTTGGTAAGGATGCAACGCCAAAAAGGAAAAAACCACAAGGCCACCAAAAAGCTTCATCAGTATGTTCATGCATTTAAAGATCAGCAAACATGAATCGCCCACTAACAAATCCGAAGCAATACTCTGTCTCTTCCGCAATGAATGCGTTAAAAACAACTACATCGCGTGAAGTCTCGCCCATGTCTAATAACATGGTCATGAGCCAAGATCACTCCCCAGCAGCCATTTTCAACTCGCCCTCACCTCACAACTCCATGGATTTCTCGAGGGTTATGGCTGGAGCCGCACCGGGATGGCCAAGCAGAAACGACGTGGTGACACATCCTACACCTGATGGCTTGCCCATGCAATTTGTCGGTCAAATGAGCCAGCCTATGCCTATGCCACATCATTTACCCATGCCCGCGCCATACAATTTTACTGGGCAGTACAATTTGAAGATCCTTCCTACGCCGCTCAAGTCGCGGGTCGAGACTCAAATTCCGATACATATGGTTCTATCTCCAATGCCCCCCGGCGTTACAAAGCTGCACCTGCCACCCCACACAATCTCGAAGCCCAAGCTATTGGCAAAACCAGCACCTAAAAAGTCTCCAGAGATGCTCGAATTATTTGTGTCCTTGGTATGCACGAGTGCTATGACACCTGGCAGGAAAGAGGCCGCACTCAAGCGTGCTGCTTCTCATCCTCAACGTTATCTGCCTGACAACGATGACGAGAATACTCCTCAAAAGGGTGGCGACGTACGTATCTGTCAAGGTTGCATAACTCGAGAGCGCAAGCGTGCTGCCAGGAAGAAAGTCAAGAAACCTGAAGAAGAGGAGGTTTGGCAACAGGATGAGAACCATCGGGTAATTGTCTTCAATACGCAGGAAGTAAAAGATTGGCAACCTGTCCAACCTATGAACAGTATGGAGGTATCAGCGCCTCCTGGTATTATGCAAGTCGATGCTCCAATGCGCATTGCTTGCTACTGTCGGCACCATGGCGAAAAGGTCGGGTTCAATGTTATCTTTACTATCAAAGATTGCGAGGACCGAGTTATTGCCCAAGCAATGTCGGACGCTATCATGATTACTGATGACCACAAAACTCACCCACCTGCACAGCCGCCTGTCGCTCAACAACAGATGAGCATACCCGAAGCGCCTGTACCTGGACCCGTCTCTCAAGTCCCGGTTGATGCCAGTGCTCTTCTACCACCCACTCCCAACGGGACATTCAGCATGTCACCGACCAATGGGGACCCCTCCAACATGCACAGGAATAGCCAAGCCTCATATCAATCGTCTATGTCGTCCAACACGGCACTGAATGGCGCTAATGGCCGTGCCCTTTCACGTCCTGCTTCACCCATTCGTGGTGGCCCGATGAAGAAGAGAAAATCGAGCGCGTCTAGAGTACCCAACGCACTGACTATGACCCGCATGGAGACAACACCCTCGCCAGGCTCTCAGGCAGCCCAGCTACCAACTGCTGCTACATCTCCTTTTACTCCCAACCTCGCTGCCTTCTCTCAGGCAGAGCCATTGTTCGGACAACAATCAATGGTCTTTTCTACCGGGCCTCCTACACCCAGCAATAACGACCAACCGGGATTCTTCAACAGTAACCGCTCCGCCAGCATGGACAACTTGGCATTGGCTCAACCGCTTTACTCGGCACCTGCTTCAGGCCACCCAAGTCGAGCTCCTAGCCCGAACGGACTTCGAAATGGCGTGGGCGCTAATCCTCAGAACCAATTTGCCCAAGATCTTAACACCAACTTGTTCACTATTCCTGTCGGCGTGAACAATCAGACGCGCGCACGTCCTGTTATCCATAAGATCATTCCCAAAGAGGGCCCGAAGACTGGGGGTGTCGAAGTTACCGTTCTTGGTGCTGCTTTCGTTCAGGGACTTGAGGTCTGGTTCGGTAATCAGAAGGCTACAACTACAACATTCTGGGGTGAATCTTCGTTAGTTTGCTTGTTGCCTCCTTCGCCTGTGGCGGGACCTGTTCCTGTCACCTTCAAACATGCGAACGCCCAAGCCTCGCAAACCTTGCCTATGAACAAGCAGACCCCCTACTTCAAATATGTCGACGACAACGAGGAAGCTCTTGTTAGGCTGGCCTTTTCTGTACTTGGAAATAAGATTTCTGGTAATATGATGGATGCTGCGGATTTGGCTCGCAGGATCTTGGGCGACACCTCATCAGCTTGGTCTGCTGGTTCTTCCATGGGCACCTCTTCCGGCGGACAGATGTTTAGCCATGCTCCCTATGCTCATCTCGAATCACAGCTTCTCAAGTGCTTGGATCTTATTGATCTGGATGATAGCCAGCACAAAGCCCGTCTGGATCTCCAAGGAACGACTGGCCACACCATGCTTCATCATGCTTGCTCACTAGGCTACCATCGTTTTGTCGCCGCTTTGCTGGCCAGAAGTGCCAGCCCTGATACTCAGGACAAGGGTGGCTTCACTCCTTTGCACATCGCTGCGATTCACAACCATGCCGAGATTGTGCGGAGATTGATGCTACACGGTGCTGACCCAACGATTAGAAGCGTATCTGGTCTTACTGCTGCCGATATAGCCCAGTCGCGTGGTGTCTTGCGCACTATCCGCCGCTCTGAACGTCACATTCGCTCTCGCAGCAGTGGTGGATCGCTGCATAGCCGAGCTAGCAGTGCCACATCTCTGCGATCATTCTGGGAACCTATGACCAAGGTCCATACTTATGACGAACCTATTTCACCAGACTCAAGCGAAGAAAGCCCCGAGTACACATCTGGCGATTTCGAGGATGAAGACCCGGATGAAAATGATCATCTGATCATGAGAAGACCTAGCGGCTTTAGGCAAGACCGCGAACGGCCCAACCTTCGCCGCCGAAAGACTGGTGAATTGGATGAAGAACTGGCTCCTCCTGCAACAGCCATGGCTGCTGCATCGGCTGCATTGAAGGATCACTTCCAACAACAACTTCACCAGTTCCAACAGTCCATTGCTGTGCAGTTCCAGAACCTACCGCACTTCCCTCAGATGCCCGCATTGCCTAATATGCCCGATTACCAAGCACCGTTTATGCGACGGGTCCAGCAGTTCATGCCAGGAATGGCAGCGCCTCGACCCGAAGGCGAGCAGCCTCAACGTTGGTGGGACTCAGCAATCAAGGCAACTGCATCAGCGCCTCCGGCCTATGACGAGATCTACCCTCGCGAGGATCTTGACCGAAAGCAAGCGTCTGCCGCTCGAGCTGCTGTGGAGGCCGAGGCTGACCAGAAATGCGCGGCTCTGTTCGACCAGCCTACAACCACAGAGATCGCGTCTGGGCCAATTGAAGTTACTGAGGTCTCCGAGGTCACTGAGATCTCTGAGTTCAAGACAGGAGAACCGGAAGTTCTCAAGATCGGCCGCAAGAACGCCATCACCAAGGAGCAGCAGGAGCAATTCCGCCGAGCACATGAAGTAAAGATGAAGAGACTCAGCAGTGACCACAATCTGTTCTTCATCTGGGTAAGTCACATTGCACGCACCCTTAAGCACAACCTTAAACTGACCAACTTTGCAGATTCCTCTCCTACTCGTCATGATTTGCGCAATGCTGTACAGCTATTTCCCTTGGCTTTTCACATTTGCCTGGGCATTTGCTCGATCACTATACCACAGCGGACTAAGCAAGACTCAGCAGCTTATTCAACACAACCTTCCGGACCATGTTGAAAGAGTCGTCGAAGTCTGACACGATTTTATGACGTTTCTCGACACTTTTTGCATAAATCCCTGGCGTACCTTTTTTTACTCTTCTACATTTACGGACTCGGCGTCTATTATTACATGTTTTGATTTTTGATGACCGATATTTATTGTTTGTTCTTCATGCTCTTACTCGCTTGAACCCCGTCGGATCGAGGCTGAGCGTATATAGAGCGTTTCTGGGAGAAGACTTGATATGCGGACAAGTCGTGTTGGGACGGTGTTTCCTGGGGCAAACACGAAAGGGCGATAGAGGATCTGTCTGGGATTGACTTTTTTCTTGTAAGCAGTTAACCTGAAGTTTCTTGTAAAGCCGATCAGGGAATACGATATGTTTGTGCTTTTCCTGGTGATGGGATACAGATAGGCAGGGAATGGGTATGAGTGGGTTCACGGAAGTTGTATATATAGTTATAAAGACGAGATGAATCAGCAGTCTTGACAGTATCTTGCTTGTCTTTGTCTTTTGAGTCGCTCTTCACATAATATATTCTCTATATCAACAAGGCTTCACGGGCACCCACCCAATCAACTCATATTAACTTAATATATGATTAATAGACTAACCAAGTTACTACCAACACCTTTCACTTAGGTCTGCGGAGCACATTCATGGAGGGGAAAATAATCATCAATACCATCCATCATATCAAACAAAAACCCTGAACGCCCCCATTCCCAATGTAGACCTTTCGTCGCAATCGCGCAAAGACAATGAACGTTTTCCATCACCAATCCCCTCCTCGAAGACTATCTCTCTCCCTTGCTCATTCAAATACATAATCCCAAAGCATGAAAAAGCCCACCCTATCCAACCGTTAAAGACGGACGATAGGAGACGTCAGAAAAAAGTTCAGTCATGTCGCATGTCATCATGGATATCTAACAACAATTCCACTGAAAGAAGAACCAGAAACAAAAAACAAGGTCGTGGCCGCGTCATTAAAGAGTCGTCCGTACGCCCGTCGCTTGCAGAGATTAAAAGCTTGATATCATGCTTTTCCATCTCACCACTGCCGTTATCCGCTGTGCTGTCGTAGGTGTCCTGCGTTCTGTTAAATGTCAATCATCAATGCTGAAAGAGCAAAAGGTTGTCCGTCGTCGTTAACTAATAGCGAGAACGCAATGCCGGGGCCATGTTTTCGGCGTTGTTGTGCAAAGCAAACTTCTCGGGAATATCGGGCACCATCGGGATACCCTTGTGAACCCCCGATACAGCGTGAGGCTCTTCTACAGAGATCTTGCGCGAGCGCAGGACTCGGGAGTATTGAACCTCCTGCAACGGGGATCTGGACTCATCAGTGCTGTTTCTAGCAGCAGAACCAGGTCGTGAAGCTGGCCCACGTTCGGAGTCGAAAGAGCTCCGACCGCCAGCCCTAGGCAGACGTCCAAGGACGCGGCGGGCAAGGTTGTTATAGTCTTTGCCGGCACCAGCTCCATGAGGTCCCGATACACTACGTCGAGAGGAAAGCAGGCTACGACGAGACGCAACGTTTCGCAAGCTTGGCAAGCCAATGTCTCGAGAAGAAGACTTGCGTAGCTTCTTCTTAGGAGTTGGGGGACCGCGAGCCCCGCCCTCTGCTTCGTCGTCCGAGTTGCAGTCCGCTGCAGCTCGCTTAGTTCCCCTAGATGAGACACTCGCTGGCGATTGAATAGGAGAGGCTGCGCAGGAAGTCGAAGGAGTACCCGTTCTTGAGCCTCTCGTCTGCCGAGGTGGCTGGAGATAATCCCGTGACATTATGCCAGTAGGTACTGCTGGAGCAGGGGCAGCACCAAAGGGAGTTGGCGGCGGTGAGGTGCCTGCCGACAGTGGAGGAGTAAAGAACCCAGATGCAACTAGCTCATCATAGGTGGCAGCGCCCGGGTTGCCTGGTGGTGACTGCAGTTTGAGAGGGAACCTGGCCTTTGAGGGCGACTTGGGCTCTCCAGGTGGCGTGGGTGGTTTGTGAGTAGGTACTGGAGGAACTGAACCTCCGGGCGTGGGAGCTCGAGAAAGGGCATCCATGAGGTTGGCCGGAGGAGCGGCGCATTGCTGGGCTGCTTGCTGAACAGATCCAGGCGGTGGTTGGCGAGTAGACTGGATAGCGTGAGAAGAGAAAAAGCCAGACGCCATCAGATGGTGATAATTAGCCAATATCTCTTCTCGACTAGGCATGTCGTCCCTCGGGGGGTCAATGGTAGTCTTTATATCTGGCATATCCGTCATCTGGACATCTTCCCTTTCCCTCTCTCTCCCGCGCTGGTCATCCTGATCACGCTTGCGACTCCGCGACCTCTTCCTCGACCCTTTATCATCTTCGTTGTCCCTTCTAAAACCCAATCGGCCTCGAACTTCATCCCAAACTTGGCCTAAAAGCCTTCCCTTCTTGACCTGTTTGTCGGAGAAGTCATCGCTCATCGGCCGAGCGGTGTTGGATTTGATATATGTAAGAGCAGGTCGCTCAAGGGCGGCGAGCTCTTCCGGACCCAGAAATTGAACCGGCGGTGCAGCAGAAGTCCTGTCGTTCATAGAGCCTTCTTGAAACCGACTCGCGCTTAACGCGCGGCGAGGCTTCGGCCGACCCATAAAGAAGGGTTTGTTTGTATACGTATGTGTATGTATGAATGCGATCGTATAATTGCGTATAAGTTGAGTGCAATGTAAGGGCCTAAAGCAGCACGATTACGTTGACGGAAGCGTTGAATGATGGGCTGAAAGTCAACACGGCATAACGGCTTTGAGGGGATGGGGAAGAATGTGGCTGATTATAGTAAACAGAACGGTTGGGTGCAGTTTGAATGCATCTGCAAAAGTGATAGCGGCGGTAGGACCATGGACCTGGAGGTGGACGTGGACGTGGTTTGTTGATATTGAATCTGGATCGTCCACGTGATTTCACCACGGCAACGAGGAAGGAGCGGGGGATGCAACGTACCTGCAGCGTTAGTGAGGCATTGGCCTTGGAATGGGAAGGAACGCAGGGATACTCGAATCGCCAACTCCCAAAAGTGGAAATAAAATCGAAGTAAAAAGTACTAAAACGGAGATTAAATTCCCTTTAGTTTTAGACAGAACAATCAATCGTCGATTCCAGTTGTGAATTGGCTGTGAATTAATTAGCATAAGTTTTAAGCATCAAGCTAGATAGAATAACTATATTCACTTCTGATACCCTTCAAGATGCCTTCCTACTCCCGTCAATATATCTATCTACCTGAACCTCTGTGCCTCAACCTCTATCTCTCATTGAGGTCAATGCTGTATGAAAATGTTTATGAGCGGATCTTGCACAAGTTTGGTCGATCCAGCGATTCTCATCATCGACATGGATATCTGGTCGAGGATTTGAGACGATCCAGGTATTTGTTTTTTTATACCAAATTGCAGTCTCCAGTTTCACCAAGTTGTCTCATCTTATCATTCAAAACATTGTGAATTTATGTTCATAACGCCCATAGCTAAATAACAAAACCCATTGTCAGACTTTGAAGAAAGCTCGACAGTCTCAGCATCCATGAGAACCTGTGTCAGAAACTCTATCACGGCTTCATCCTTGTTTCCATTCAAAGACTTGTATCGAGGCCAATTCATTGTCAAGCATCATCACACATCCAAGCTAACATAGAGTGGTTTAATCATGACCAGAAGGCGGATACAAGCACGACAAGATCAACATGAATAAAAGCATCAATGGAATAAATTCTTCAAAATGAAAGTAGGCCAACAGAAACTAAATAAAGAAAATGATATCGTAGTATGTAATTGTCATTTTGGTGATCATGGGAGCCAAAAGATTTTCCTTGATCCAATACAAATGACGATGCAAAATAATCTTTGATGTCCAAGACAATCCAAGTCCGGTGCCAAGTTAACTCTTCATTTCAATGACTTGATCTCACATCAATTGCGCCTGAACTCCTAAGCATTGTCGCTCATGCATCTTCCATCATCCCACCGTCCTCCTGTAGATAGGAATATACAACACTAGAACGCCGGTGTGCCTTTCTAGTCAAGTAGTATGAATGTTGATGTTTTAATACTCATATTTGTTGAATTTGATAAAGAGCAAATCCAACATTATCATCTAAGAGAATTTGTTGAACTCGATAACATCGATTCGGCCATCGGCTCGGGAGTAAGAGCCGTGTTCAGGGCTGTAGCCGCGATGAGTTCGGCTGTAGTGAGGGTCCATTTGACGTTGACCGTTGTAAAGCGGTCTAGTGCTCTGGGAGAAAACGTTCTCGTGCTTGCGCTTACCGCCAACGTTCACAGGGGGGAGTTCAGGGAGAGGGTCAACCTGAGGCTCGATGATCGGCATCGGTTCAACCAGAGCGGAAATCTTCAAGGATCCACGCGATGACTCGGTGTTCATCAATCGGGGAAGAGGAGCAGCAGCAGGCGTAGAGGGATACGATGGTTGCGAGTCTCGACGGTAGTGGCCTTCGGTGGAGTAGACGGATGGGGACGGAGGAACGTAGGTGCTGGTGGATTGTCTGCGGTCATACAAATCGCGGTTGACGGACGGAGCAGGCGAAGGGCATGATGGTGGAATATGACGGCTGACGTAGCCGTACGCAGCGTCATTCTTGGTGTATGGCGATTGGGCGGTGGGAGGGTAAGAGCCATTGGCAGAAACAGGCGTTATTTGTAGACCCGGCTGATGAGCATATTGTCGAGGCGCCTGATACTTGGAAGCTGATGGATCACCGAAAGAAAGGTGACGCTGGGCTGAAGGTGCCGGGTCGTAAGAGGGTGGAGGTGGAGGCGGGTATGAGTCCACCATCGAAGGTCGACGAGAAGCATCGGCGTAGGGAGCTCGGTGTTCGCTCGAGTTGCTCTGAGATCGGTTGCGAATTCCATGGGGAACTTCCGCGGCGGGTGTAACAGTCCTTCTGCGACCGAAATCTTCCTCCCGACGCTCAAACCCATTGTTACCAGCGTTATTGTTATTATTGTTGTTGTTATTGTTGTTATTGTTGCCAGCGGGCTTGGAGTCACGCTTCCTCATACGAACATCACGACGAATTCGAACTCGGCAGCCCTGGTCAGCAACGGTCTTGCTTAGCTGTGTGCTCTCCATGAGACCGGGGAACTTCTTAGCGCTGAAAACCATGAAGGGGTTGGTCTTGATCTCCATGCGGAAGTCCACGCCTGGTGGAAGATCGCCATCGGCAGGCTGAATGTCGAAGTCCTGCTCCTCCTTTGTGGTCTCGAACAAGCTGAAGGTCAAGCGATACAAGCCCTCATGGCGAACGGAAAGATCGGGGAAAATGAAGTAGCCGGCTTCCGCTGGGCGATCGAGGTAGGCCATGCCGGAGGCGGGTACACCGGTGAGGATAGGCGGGTTGTTGGCCGCGGGAGTCGAGACACGGCCATGTGCAAGCGGACGAGCATGCTCCAAACTGGCATAGAGAAAGAAATTGGCGTTGTAGTCAAATGTGACGTCTTTGCCTTCTTCGATAGTGGGGCCTTCGATAATTCGGAGCTCGACAACTGGCGGAGGATCAACGGGTCGACGGTCGCTGTTGGCTGCAGAAAAGTCAGTACCAGTAAGAAAAGTGCAAGAGTCTTGATACCACGTGCATCGCATCTTGCATGATATCAATCGACTTACCCTTCATACCGGAACCACAGGCTCGAGCTCGCTCTGGTTGCTGCAGGACAGTCATCATGTACCAGAGGCTGCGGTTTCCTCTGGTGACTCGGTGAAGCTTGGCGATAGTCTCGCGAGTAGCGTTCGTGGGGATTGCGGAAGGAGTCGCCATCTTGAATATTAATGAGGCGCGTGAGAGCGCGCGCCGACGTAAGGAAACGGTTAGGAAATGAAGTTAAGTGAAGCCTTTAAAGCAAAGCGTTGTCAGCAACGGTCGTGCATGAGAAGCAGAAACTCAGTCTGTTGGTATCGAGTACCAACGGTAAAGAGGGATTGAGATATCAAAAGGTTTAGGTTTAGCAACTCACCCTCAATATGAGACGTTATTAATTAAGAAAATGTCGGCCAATCGGTTATGGATAATCTTTTGTCAACTCAAAAACAGACGGAGGGCAACGACTGTAATTGAAGACAAGGAGAGTCGAGTCGAAGAGATGAAAGAGAGAGGTCTTCAACGCGACATAGGAGGGTTTGGTGTAAAGTGGGAGCAGTAGCAGCAATAAGAGCAGAAGAAGGGGAGAATGAGAAGGGGGAGAAAGAGTGGAAGCGAGAGACCGGGGGCGGAGGCCGTTGAAGAGGAATAGGATAAGGCCCGTAGGCGAGACAAATAGCGTATGTCGCTAACTCTTAGCAGGGAAGGGGACAAAAGAAACAGCCCAGGACCCAGGCCCAGGACAAGCCCTGCCGAACTTGGATAGTGGGAGTGGAGACAGCACAGCAGGATGGATATGGATATGTACAGTACAGTACAGATAGAGATACACAGCCAGTCGATAGATATGTACAGAGCAATCCCCGACGGTACTGTGCAGATCTAATGCGATGTTGTGAGAGTCCAGGACAGCAACCAGTGGTAGACAGAGCTGATAGAGACGTCGATTTCTTCTGATGGCAAATACAAATACATAAAATGACGGTGACGTTTCTAAATATGATGGACGGGAGGCAAGGCTTAGTAGTTTAGCTTATAGCAACACTAAGCCTAACATACAAAGCATTTCGGGCAGTTGAAAAACAGCGCGAGAGCGACATTGGTGATGATCCTAACCATTCATAACGACGGGAGGGATGGAGAGGGCAGGGATCAAGATGTCCGCTGATGAGTGGCTGAATATCTCTAGGTTCCAGGTTGTCTTGGCCCCTTCAGGGCTGTCTTTTTGATGAACAGATAGATTGCCAGGCCCAGGAGCCTGGCTTTGGTAAGGCCCATGCCAGCTGACTCGGTGCCCGGACCCCCAAAAAGACCCAGAGACAACCGCTGGAACGCCCTGTTAAAAAGGACCTCACATCATTCCCAAGCCTGGGCCAGTGGCTTCGGGGATCCATTCGGTTTTGAGGAGGGGGGTGTTCGTCCACAGCCAAGGAGACGGGACAAGGAAGATCGAGCCAATAGGAAGCTACTGTTGGTTGGTCCAAGTCTCCTCGATCGCGCCCTGGAATTTGGGGAAAAAAGAAGCCCAGGGCCAGACGAGACTGGGCGGGACGGGAAGGTCCAGCATCTGAGAATAAGTTGAAACTTGAGCGCCAACAAGAGGACAGTTGTTTCTCGAAGTTGAGAATCTATCGCAAAATGTCAATTTTCGTGGCACTATTGTAGTGTATTTCTTCATTCATATAGGGACTTTTTTATTAGAGTTTAATTCAAGAAAACGCCAAACCTAGTGGATTTTACGGTGCTAATCCTATTCTATTCTGGTACTGTAACAAAAGCTCAGCTGAGAAGGGACAAGACCATCAGCGGCGTTACCGTACTGTGCCAGATCAATCCATCGTTCCATTCCATACCCTCCCCTCCCACCCAGGCTCTATTGTAGCAGCAGGGGAAGAGGAAAAAAAGACAAAACAGCCGATGCAGGCACAGAAGCATAAGGAAAGGGGCACGAAGATGACTGATGCAAAGATTGGGTATACAGACTTCGGGTTATAGCATTTTTCTTCTCCTTCTCTCTCTCGAGATGGTTGGTTATATCAGACAAAAGTGCTGTTGCAGCGTTACAGCCCGTCTTCGGCAACGGGAATACGTACCCCAAAAGGCCAAGTGCTCCGGGGCGACAACAGCACATCTTCATTCTCAGCGGGCAGGGGACTTGAGTCTTGAGCCTATCACAATTGCATCAACGAGGACGGCACGTTCCCAGCTAAGCGAGGACTGCAGTGGCATCGCCAAGACTCGACGTGACTGGTGCTCTAGTAGAAGGGAGGGTCCATCTATTCTCATCTTAACCAACAACACAACACAGCAGTGGGGGGAGGCACGCAGGATTCCGTGAGAGAAGTAACGATGGGAAAGGAAAGGATCTCTTTTCTTTTCTTTTTTTCTGATCGATGTAATGAGAAGAAACCATGCTGCAAATCTTATTCTTCCTGTAAGAAGTGATATGTATTGAGAGTGAATGCAGCTGCATAGATCCTGCGGACCGATGCGTTGATGTTATGCACAGACGGGAGCCGAGTTGTGAAAAAGTCTCAATATCAACGTGCGCCATGTCTCATAACGACAAGCCCGATATTTGACATGCTAATGATACACTTTGATCGCTGTGAGTCTGGTGATCAGGCTGACTGACAGTCTAAGATTATATCTGGCATCTCTCTCTCTCTCTCTCTCTTATTGAAATTACAAGTCTCGTCTGACCTCACCTTCCCAGTCTCCATTTTCTGCGTCATGTCATCTTTCTGTAGGAAAGAGCAGTGAACACTCGGTCACTCAAAATCGAGTCTTGTCTCTTTCGATATTAGCGCAGAGACAGTCTCCATCTTTATGCGTTAGCGCCGAGCTAAACATGCGGGATGCAGGACCCGGTGCACGGGAACCTCAAGGATCTCACGGCGCTAGACTCTTTTTGCTACCAAGAACGGGGCTAAGAAAGGAAGAATGAATTGATGAACGAGTCCTCTTTCCTCACGCAAGTCGAGGATAGGCGTACTGTATAGTAAGTGTATCTACACTGTATTTCGACTGCCTAATATTCGTATTCAACACCAAACATATCAGTGCATGCCTTGAGACAACACTCTTTTTTATCCATGCCCACACTGGACGAATAACCTTGCACTGGTAGGCTTATTCCACGTTTGTGCAGCTTAATGCAGTGCAATGCATATGCACAAGCGCTGATGCAAGAAGCTAGCCAAGCCGAGCAAAAGGAAAAGGAAAAGAAAGAAGGAAGAGAAGAGCAGCAGGGATGCGCCAGCCATCCGAGGCATCACCCGTTAAAGTCTCGACACGTTGAATGACAGCGGGAAAGGTACATGGTGCGATGTGTATGCCCAACTAGGTGGACACGACACGGCCGGCATTTACGTCGCACACGCAACCTTGACCCAAATGCTTGGTCCATGTCTTCTGAATTACGACAGAGAATACCATCCTTGTTTCAAGATTACCCACCACTACCTCACCAATCTTGCCTTGCCCTGCCTCGCCAGCGGTACTGTACCGTACAGGGACAAGGTCACTGTAACCGCTGAACGGTTGGCAAGGAGTGTTTCAGTCACATTGCAACAGCCGACTGGCCCTTGAAGTTCGAAGCCAAGGTTCGGCTCATCTGTCTACCCACTCCTACTTTTTGATCGCCTAACTAGATCGCTTAACAGAATACCACGTTCAGGGTCACATTTGCCCGGAGATGGGCTCCGATACAGTAAACAGAGTCATGTTCCTTGCAGAGATGGACGATTCACAAGTCATGAAATGCAAAAGTCCGTCGCATATCCGTATCGACTGACGGCAAAGCGACAGGCAAAGGCAAAGGCAAAGGCAAAGGCAAAGGCAAAGACAACGACGTCAGTACTGTTACTGTAGCCACTATGCGCTGACAGTATTGGCAGATCTGAGCATCGTCTTTCTCTGTCTCCCAATCTGAATCAAAGGCAGTCAATCTGCTGTATTGTACAGTACAGTACTGTATTCTATTCTATTGTACAGTCGAAGAGACAATACCGACTCCTTGGCCACGGGGCATCTTTACAGTGATTGTACAGTAGCGTTGGGACGCTATGCTACGCTGCAAAGGTCTCAGCTTAGTCTGTGCGTCTTTGTTGGTTCGGGTACGGATACAGTTTTCCTACATTACAACATCAGATCATGCTTTTCTGTTTCTCCATCGGCCGCACAGACAAGACTAACTCCATTTTTCAGGGTTTGGTTTAATTACGTTACAATGTGGGTTTTGGCTTTGACTCGCCCGTCCTTGACTAAGTTAATTAGGAGAATTTATCCATTTTACATCTGATCCGGGGAGCGGCCCGAGCGGGACGAGTAGATACATACATACATACAGCAATGCCTGGGGTCCATCATTATTGACAACTCTTTTGCAGGTTGTTATTTCTAGAAAACTTGTGGGTTATCATACAGAAAGTGGAATTATCTGTCACTGTGCCCCTCGTACCGTCACTCTCAACGCCCGCAAAGTCTCAGCTGGTTGACCACTGAGAGTCTGTGATGCACGTTTGGCTTGATCTGCTGTACGCCACCAACAACAGCATCAGCAGGAGTATGGATCTCCCAGCCTTCTTCTTTTGAATACACGATAGCACTGTATCTCTGTATCTGTACAGTACCGTTAGGATACCCGAAAATATGAATCACCGCATTTGGTTGGGTACCTTTACCTTTACATTTACATTTACATTTACACGTACCTGGAAATGTCAACTGTAGAGAAATACTACGATCCGCATTCCAGTCATAAACTTTGGCTGAACCAAGTAACAGGTCATCTCCCTGGTTATCTTCGATCAGAGAGAGCCTTTACGATTGACATGTTTTTGAAACAGACGTTGAGTTATCAGCATGGCACGCTGCATAGCAGAAACCAACAGACTGTCCACCGTTGCGGTATACATACCGTAGGCATGGATATCCCTTCAAGGCTGAGCTGCAAGTCCGGTATCGTATTGCAGTAGGCTATTCCAATAAACACTGCCGATGTGTTGGTTGGTTGATTGTCTCAAACATGGCGCGGCACGACACGACACCATGCTGGCTGACCTCTCGATCGGATTTCCGCCCTCCCTCCTTTCTCCCTTCCCATCTCTTCTCTTTGTCTGTTGAAGGAGGTGAACCCAGGACCAAGGCTCAAGAACCCAAGCCAAATGCACTGTCTACTGTAGAGGATGCACACAGACCAACTCTTGTCTTTACGTCTGCCTCTTACTCCTGTTCTTGTTATGTAACTGACAACATGTATGCAAGCTCGTCTATGACTTCCCATTACACGCCACAGTCCAATTCTGTGAGACTTGCTTCACAGTACAGTACAGCGCTGCTGTCCTTTACCCCTCTTGTGAGAGACACCAAGCGGCTCTTGCTTCTACTGTGTCACGTTAAACTTAGGCTGTCTTGGGTAATGTCTCGCCTGTCATCGAGTAGATTCCCAAGGGAGACAAGAGAGGAGTCAACCCAACCCACGTTCGAACGGCTGTGTTCTGCGGCCGTTGGCAACTCTCAGCCCGCAGATTTGCAACTCCTCGCATACTCTGTACTGTGAGGATGCATATCATGAATGAGTGGCTTGAGCTTCGGATTTGGCTTGGTTTATATCGATACCCCACGTGCTTCCCCCAGACAAGTTCTCCGCGTTATTTACCCAGTAGCGAAGCAACTCTATCTCCTACACATACCAGTGACATGTCAGTGCCAGAACGCCATCCAAGCCCCTGGCGTCCTTTCTTGGCCCTCGGTTACAAGGCAATCTCGATGAGTGTTTAAAGAAGAGTCTCGTATCGCATTGAGAGCTCATCCAAACTGTATTTGCTTCTTTCGACCAGAACAAACCAGGCCTGCCCTGGCGATTTAAGGATTCGGGCTGAAACGGTCTAATGCAAGACTCCTCGTGGTCGGTATGCTATGCTTGTTTCTAGCACGCATTTATCTGCTCTCTTCTCTCCTGTCGTGTCCATGTCGAAAAGGAATGCTTGTGATTGCTTGACTACGGCTCGCTACATGTTTGCCCATCTGTAAGACGATGTTCAACAACCAAGCCTTTTTCTCTTTCAGGTTCCACTGGTTGGGAGAGAAACATTGGACTCGCATATGGCATGTTGCACACTGTGAGAGTGAGACATGAGAATGGGCCGATGAGGACGGTACTTGTGCTGCGTCTATCTGTGGGAGTTGCTGGGAGACGTCACTGACAGGTGATACTAGCCTTGAGTGTCACTCCTACAAGCAACTTCCAGTCTTGTTTGCTGTGACTCTGTAACTTGTGAGAGATCAGCTACCAATTGCTCTTGACGAGTGATTTCTCAGAATGACATTTAGTTTCCAAACGCTCGATATTCCTTCGGCCTCAGCTCGTCTCACGAAGAGAAACTCACTAGTTAGGTAATGAAGTCACAGTTTCCAGCTTCAACCTTCAGTCCCTGGCAATTAGTTTCTGTCTTTAGTGTTCCCATTCCCACGTGGACTTGACATGACGAGTTTCCTTTTCCTCGGAGCCAATGTCTCAGAGACGAAAGCTGCGTCCCTCGCTGCTGTAGCGCAAGCCACAGCATGTCGACCGATGTAACAGCGCAACTTTTAACCAGCTTTAGCTCAAGGTTCCTGGACAATACAAGAGCTAATTTAGTGCATCAACGGCGTTTATTGTCGTCTTTCAACGCCATTTAGAGAAGGCACGTGTTGAAGATAGATCGTCTACTGTAGCCAAAACGCGAAAAGCGAGAAAAGCACCAGCTCGGAGTGTGACGTTGATTCCGCTGTGCAGGGAGAGACTTGTCTCAATTTGATTGAGACGATGAGGACAAGATGCATTTCAGGATGTGTATTGCTCGTGTGAGGAGTTTCCGTGTGAGACATCGGTCAGAGATGGCTTTAGGGTACAGGGTAAGTTCAACTCCAAGTTGAACATCTACACTACTATTGATCATGACTAAAGCAGTTGTTATTACTGATGTCAGAGTTACATAGTCGGTTTGTACAGAGATGCTTTCTCTGGTGTCTGTATTTGTCAAGCGCACAAGTGTAATATTGTTAATCAGTGTTGAGTGTTGATACGAGGCAAGGATAACATGACAGCAGGTTTAGAGAATGGCAAGATCAAGACGACAATCATTAGGCATTGACTGAATAAGCTAACAGCAATATCCATTATCCCATGGGTATCCAACCCCCGTTCAATGAGGGTATCTCGAAGTCCAATCCAGCACAGACTACTCCTAGCCATCATCACCATTACTTCCACCATTACTCAAGGAGCGTTCTCATACAGGTCAATCTGTTGACTACCAGACGGATAAATCCATCTCCGGCTTAGCAATGCATAGCTAACCCATGCCTTAAACAGCAGGCGCAGTAGTCGTAGGAGCTGTGGTTCCAGGCACGGCAGTTCCAGCACCAGGAGCCCTCTTCTCAGGGAATACACCACCATGTCCAGCATGAACACGGCCGTACTGAGTAAAGTGCAAGTTCAAAGCACCATAGTCCCAGCGCTTAGACAGGATCATGAACGCAAAAGCAAGTCCAGGAATCATGAGCAAGTCCAAGATGCCGAAGAAGATGGCCATCTGAGTAACACCGATCTTGTTGCCGCCATCAGAAAGACCAAAGGCGATCGGGTAGAAGAGCCAGAGCAGGTTCGACCAGCCTGCTAGCATGAGGTAGTCGCGTGATAGACCGAGACGAGAGGCTGAGACGCGGCCTGGGTGGAGGGTTTGGTAGGCGAGCATGAGCCAGGCGAATGTGCCGAAGCCGTAGAAGCCCCATTTGTATGAGGTGACGGTGTATGCGGAGCAGAGGTATGAGATGATCCTATAAACATTAGTATCACTGTGTCTGAAAGGATATGAGGAAGAGCGGCTCACCAGATCCAGGCAAGGAAGATGTTGAACAGAATAGTAGCCCAGCTCACACCACTCATGAGACCCAAAGCAAGCAGAACAATAGGGAATGAGACAACCCAGTTGATATACTTTGCAAAGTAGATCTGGTAAGAAACAGCTCGGCCGATGTTCAGCTGCGTAGCGACGATCGAGTATGAGATACCAGATGCCATGGAGAAGTAGCAGATCGTGCCAACGAAGAGAGCAATGGTGAAGAGGTAGTGGAAGATTCTCTCATTGTTGCGAGGCTTGAAGCTCAGGGCAAAGTAGGTGAGCTGGGGCAGTGTTAGTACTTGCTGTATGCGAGGATAGTAGAGAGTATACGTACGAAGCTGACGAGGAAGACGGCAGTCACAGCCCAGAGCCAGTTTGAACCAGCATTGGAGAGACGGGCGTCGCCTCCTTGGGGATTAACCCTGAGAGAATCGTTTCGTTCAAAGAGGACGGGCATGTTGGAGTATTACTGATGTACAGTATAGATAGTGAGTATAGTGTTGGTGAGTGTGTAAGAGCAAAGATACTCTGATACCAAGATTCTATACAATAATCTCCTTTGACGAGAATATAGGTACAGTCGAGAACGGGGAAGACGACACTATTATATACAAAATCAGACATACACCATCTCGTCTGCAAGCAAACAGCATCCATTCCCAATGAGAACTCTCTAGAAAGTCTCACCCAATCCAGGTACACTTCCACTACATCCTATTGGTCATGAAACCAAGAGAAGTTGCACTCGTTGGAATGACGTGAAGGAGTCGCGGTGAGTATCGGGTACGTACAAACAGGAACAGACTCTGTTGCTGGGGTATGTGAAGAGACTTCCTTGGCGATGGCTCATGACAGGGAGAGTTTGTAAGCCAAGCATTTCCTTCTTTTGCTTGTCTATGTAGCTTGAATGATATAGTATTGACGTGGCAGGGCGACTTGCATGAAAACAAGCATATCGAAAAAGCAATTGCATATTTGTTACAACTACACTACACGTCAGACCTGATAGCTTTGAACAATAACTAGTTAATGATGCTCTCTAGTCTAAAGTATCAGTAACAAATACATACATTCTCAACACCAGAGAGATGTCATGCCACTCGTCGCATTGGACATGATGCCGTAGCTTCCGGGAGTGTCATGTGGTTATGATTAGAACGAAACCCTACGGTCGATCTCTTATGACAAGGGCATTTTAATATTGTCTTGTCTCGTCTTGTCTCGTCTTGTCTTGTCTCCATGTCTATCCGGAGCATCTTTCCGTGCACCACACAGCCTTGACGTCAAAGTGACTGCATGCCTAGAAACGACCGACTAACTTAACGTTCAAGGTTGTTTCAATCTTTATTTGTACATCACGCGCTCAAAATCAATTAGTCTAATGTGTTATGAATATGTACAGTATAGCTTGACTTGGCTTGACTTGGCTTATCTTTAGCATATCTCATCTCATCTCAGGTCTTGGGCCTAGGATGCTATCGAGATTTGTCTCTTATCAATGATGATATTAATACTGTTAATATTTCCGTCATTCTCTTTTCACCGGGTCATTCCACGTCTCATTGCATACTGACCTTTCGTCATGAACTTGCTTCTGGTCCATTCGAGGACCCTTGTAACCTGTCTTTTGTCACAAGCAATTCCTACCCTCCATTAGACCTCCTGCATGTTTAGCCCCGGCAGATGGGCCCTTGTCTGCCGTTAATTCCATGATATCACCTCACTTCACTTTACTGGTCATCCATAATTCGTGATTGCAACTGCAACTGCAACTTCATGCATTTCTTTGCGACCCTGAGCTTACAGTACAGCACCCGCAGGGTGTTATAAGAGTTGACCGCCGACAGCATAAGAGACGAAATAATTTAGTCACCTTATGCGAGCTTGACTAGCACTTAGGCTACTTTGATTTGGCGCCCTAAACCGTAGACGATAATTCTTCTGTTATTCGTTAAATACCTGCAGTACAGTACAGTACAAAGTCGGGACCCTATTGTTCCACGATACCATCCAGCCCGTGAATCACACACAACTAGTGACTAGCTTGTTCCATTTGGTAAACTGCCGTTTTAGCACGTTCTCGTACATCCAAATCTTCGCCCTTCGTAAGAGCCTCCATTTTCGTAGAGAAGCCAAGCTTCCGTAGCTCCAACGCTCGCAGACCACAGGCCTGAGCCTCACTGTCGTCGTCCTTATACGTAAGATTAATAATCACGTGACACAGAGCAACCCGGACTTCGCGATCTTTGCTGTTAGCTTGCTGCGCCAGTAATTTCATCAGGTCGGTTTGTGCGATGATCATTTGTTGATGACGTGGAATGCTCGCCGCGATATGCGATAGAATGTATAATACAGCAACCACAAGCTTAGCTTGGGGGTGGAAAACCTTGGTATCTCGACCCGCCAGCGAAGGTCGATGGTTGTTGTTGTTGAAGGGCCGGTACACCTTGGCCCGTAATTTTGACGTTAGGATATTGAAGAATTCGGCAGAATCGAATTCGTGCAGTAGGTAATCGATCATCTCCGATGTTTCGTTTGACGGCTCTGGTGACAGGCCACTCCTTGGCCTTCCAATCAAGTTTCTGATCATGTCCAAGCCCTGTTCCTGAATCGCCAAATCATCATTTCGTGCTTTCTTAACCGGATTTAACTCGGACTCTCGCACCGCCGCGAGCTTGTCCTCCACCTGGCGAAGTCTTGAAGAGTTGGCCGCGTTAAGTTCTCGGAGCACCCCGTTGGAGCCGTATATCCACCTATGTCGCTCGTCCAACGTTTGCATATCCACATCGTCTCGCACTTCATGTAAAGCCATATCTTCTGTATCGTCGCGAATAAGCTGCAAAAGCCACTGACAACCAAGCTTCGCCAGACACGCCTTCTTTAAGTTGGGATCAACAGCATCCACAAAATGCTTGAGCGCCCATAACCCATTGAGACGAAGAGTCGGGTTTTCCGAATGGGCGTGGTCGCAAAGAACAGGTACAACACCATTTTCCTCAAGAAGCTGCAAGAATTAGTGGTTCGCTCTAACAAGTAAATAAGCTCTCAGACTTACCTCGCGCACTGGACTGACTTCCAAAACCAAGTTACAGATAGCAGAAGTAGCCGCCATTTGGACGCTAACATCCGAGTGTTTCATGAGATGTAAGATAGGGATGGCAACTCCGTGATCGACCAAGGATGTTCGTAGGATGCTCACCGAACGAGAAAGCATCCTAGCAACATGACATCCGGCGGCAATTACGGAGGCAGGATTGGCACCATATCCTGGTGTTTCCTCGTTCCTGGTAGAATCAGTACCTGCTTTCTCCGAAGTTCGCTCCTTCGCCGACTGCGGTCTCCTCGGATATTCCGAAAGTGACTCAACAACGTATGGGACCACATCACTAGTCACGAACGCCTTTCTGTAGTCTTCCTTGCCCCCTGCGAGGGCGGCGATGGCTTTCAGAGTGCTCTCTCGCAATTTGAGCCGGTGAACCAACAGTTCGTTTTGGCCCCCCTTTCCAAGCTGGGCAACTGGAGAATTATTCTCAACGTCCATTTCAACGTCTGCTTGCGGCGACCAATGTTGAGGCTGCTCGCTCTCTTTGACGGGTGTGTAAGCATGCTTGAGAAGTTGACTTAAAATATAGACAGCCTGGCAGTCGAAGGCTGCTTTTTGAAGGTACTCGCTGTCTGTAATCATGCGAGCTAGAACCACTGGTGCGCGCTCAAGGATGATGCGATTAGTAGGATCATCGGCCTCGTCAACGGCCGAGATCCATTTGTCCTCCTTTGATATTAATCCAACAAGTAAAGGAACCACAAGGAGCCCCAGACTTGCTTCTCTAGAACCCTTGCTCGTCACTCCACCCTTAATAAGAGCGGCGAGAATGGAAGCAGCGAGGAGACGTTCGTATTCTTCTGAGCGCCTTACCAAACGGACCAACCATGGAATAAAGGGACTCTCGATCTCTCCATTACCCCCTCCGTTTGGTGCCGCTGACGAGTAGCGTGTAGCCTCCCACATAGCCGATGAGCTAAATTTGCCCAAAGATGATCTACTAGATGATTGCGAGTCTGATGAAGCACTAGGCGCTGAACTGTACGGTGATCCAGAGGGGCTACGAGGCAGATTGACAGGAAGCATATACTCCATAGCAGTCAGTGGTTGCTGGCGACCACTGTCAGGTCCTGGCTGTTCCATATCTGAGACCTTGGAAAGTTCAAATTTGATCGGAGGGAATACAGCAAGGATGGACGGCGAGTGGGCTAATCTGTTTGCTCGGTATTTTGAATCTCCCAGTATAGCAGTGATGGCTTCGAGTATCGAACTGAGCTTCAAATTCCTGGGTGCAGGTTCGGGGAAAGCCTCGAAGAGACCATCGTCACGCGCCAGAGAATCGGCACCAGGGACAACCTCTCCACGAAGAACAGCAACACTGGCCAACCGTGTTGCTAATGCATCTAGAATTCCAGAAGTCGCAAGTGCTTGCTGGTGATGCTCTTGGTGACAGAGCTTAGATATCAAGCCTGCCGCAAGTGTAACTTGGGTCTGGAGGATGTGGTCCGGAGAGGTAATGGATAGCATTGCCCCAAAAGCGTCGAGGTACTGGGTGGAGAGAACGGTATCGGCAAGTATCGCAATGTTGAGACTCGAAGATGGTGCAACCAACATACACGCATTAGCAATATCAGTCAGCGCTCTAAGCGCCGCTACAACGAGTTGCGGTGCGTTGGTAAAAGGACATATGTTGGCCATGAGAGCAGGGATCGCCTGCGCGGAATCGAGGGGCGCAAGAAAAGCAGGGCCTCCTGTTGACATCCATCAGCAACTGCCACAATCTATATAGACAAATTTCTTGGAGGCATACCATTCGCAAAGCAGGCTATCAACTGTATCGCCTGCAGCCGCATGCCTTCATCTTCTGATAGGGGTTGTTGCGTCTGAGGGGATCGAGAGTCCTTGCCAGTTGGCTTAGAAGATGGTGTAGCATCGACTAATGTTGTGACGATAGGGTCAAGTACACCCAATCCAATCCATTGCTCTTTTCTTTGCACATGGCCGACGATCTCGTTCTTGAGGGCACGTAGAGCATTGGTGCGCTCAGTCAAGCTTCTAGCACCCTGCAATTGAGCCAGTATCGGATGGCTTTGCGCTGGAGCCATTTGGTCGGTTTATGTATTATAGTAAGAATTTTCGATGATAGTAATCGTAAGGGGTTGATATTAGAAAGTGCCCGGTATCGTATGTCGATGGATGGGAATGTGGTCGTGCTATGAAACTGAAAGTAGGTTTCCAAGAAGTCGAGGACACTTGCGAATGATGTTGGTTGGCGCCTTCCTATCCAATGAAGACTGATGCTCTGATAACTCCTGACACAAGTATGATGAAAAGAAGAATGAATAAGAAAAGAACTATGCAAGAACTGATTCAAAAGGTGAAGCCGTGATACGGTTTCTTTTGTTGCTGTAATCCAATTTCAATACCATTAAACACGCGAGTTTGTTCTCGAAACCAGAACCAGAACCAGAACCAGTCCGGGGAAACATGGCGTCGTCGATCACGTCAAGCAGAGG
Source organism: Fusarium humuli (assembly GCA_004366955.1). NCBI lineage: Eukaryota > Fungi > Ascomycota > Sordariomycetes > Hypocreales > Nectriaceae > Fusarium > Fusarium humuli. The sequence continues at coordinate 14,085 of QHKN01000180.1, read as the reverse complement.
AAAGCGGATTCCGGTCTGCGGCACGTGCTGTTACCTTATCGGGACTGATAAGAGCATGACTTATTGTCTGTGGCGTTGCTCTTCACCAGCCTCTTGCTGGTCTGCTGGTTAATAAATGTGCCACTTTTCTTGCTGAAAGCATCATGATATGAAAGGTGATGGTTGTCGCTACCATGAATCTTTCTCTTTCTTGTTCAGTTGGTAACTCTGGTTAGGTGCGGAGTGGCTTGTGTAACTGTAAAGCAGTCGAGGCATCAGAAGTTGGCGAGTTCCTGGTCTTCCGGCGAGAATCATGACTGATGGGCAAGGAGAATAAAGCGACAATATCAGCCAGAAGAAGCTCAATGCAAAGATTACCAAAAGACATGATATCTTGTCTCGGCTGTTATTCCCCTGCCTCTGATGGCTTTTGCATGATGTCTTGTACCAGATAATGCGGGGATACTTTTCTTCTTCTTTTATTTGCTTGATGCCTATTCCAGAATAATCAAGGTAACACCAATGAAGCAGTGGAAGTGAATGCAGCTTACACGACTCTAAACCTCGTGGCCTCAAGTCACGATAAGAGATGCTGGGAGTAATCCAGCTGTGTGTTGAATAGATATATATTATGTTATCAATTCGTTGATAAAAGACCATTTAGTGATGCGATAAGTGACAGTCCACACCGGAGGTGCATCGGAGACAATGCTAGGAACCTTCCTCTTCCATCTATCTCACCTAGCTTTGTGGAGTTGACTGAACTTAGAGCTCGAGCCGACTGTTTCAACAACACCGCTCCGCAACTACAATCTCCTCCACGATACTCTAATCCTTCACCGAGCTCCAGGCTTAGAATGATCCGCACCGGCAAATGAGAATGACTCTCAAGGTGCCCCGATGCGTCAGTTCATCTTCTGACCTCTTGCGGCTCGTCTTTCCATCCACGTTGCGCATCGAGTGGCTCACGAACGTTGCATAGAGGGCCAACATGTACGAGGCTCTTTCTGGGGAATGAAGGTGCATCCCGTCTGGGGTAACCTAAGCGTCCAGCGCCAAGGGTCTTGACTGAGCAACTAAGGGATCTAGTGTTGGAACAGTACGGAGTATCCTCATTTCAGTCCCGCGTATCCGTTGTGTTGCTGATCATGAATAGGCTGAAGCACACGGGATAGTCCAATTCTCACAAATAGACTGACTAGACAGTGCATCTCGAGAAATTCGGTCAAGAAGCCATCGCCAGTTCAGTCAGCGAATGACCAGTCATAATACACACCAAACTAGGCGTGCCTTACTCAAACACACACTGACGCCATCTTTACACCATCTCCAACTTACCAAACAATACATCGAACCTATTATCCAATCGTGACTTAGGAAGGAGTTCTTTTACCGCCATTGCCTGGACCCTGGTAAGGATATATTTCCCGTCTTTTTAGGGGAAAGCTCATCTGAATTCATGTTAGGGCTTGCAGACGCAAATACGTACGTACAGTACAGTAGAATTTGTTGCTGTACCCGAGTCATTGTGCCAAGGTCGGGCTGCCAAGATGGGACCTCGTCAAGTGAAGAGAGAGTGACTTCTCACCGGGTCTCCACTGAAAGAGAAATTCTGCACCTGTGCTGTCACCTCACTTTTGCATCGCGGCGGTCCGCCATGCATAGGTTGGACCCAATCCCAGGGCAGCCCAGGCCCAGAGTCCCCTAGAAAGAAAAGAATTGAGCCCCCGGCACCCCGGCTCCGGGCTTGTCCGTAGCCTTCTTTTTTCAGTAAGTTGGTTATCCACACCCACTAATACTCACCCAATGTACTGTATTGGAGCCCACCCGTCGGGTCCGTCCCCTTCGTCATTTAGAACCAAACCTACTCTTTGTGCGCGTGTCTGACCAAACAGCCACATACAGCACCTTACCATTATCTACAGTCCCATACGAATACTGCACTGCACTACACCGTGCCAGCATCCATATCGTCAGGCCAGGCCATTTTGGGATCTTTGGCTAGTCTTTTAGTCCGGTCTCCCTCGGTGAACGTTCTGGTACATAGCGCAGTGCCTGACTTTCAGATTGCGCCAGCGCCAGCGCCGCGCCTACATGGAGGAATCGATCCAACGCCATGATCTAATTCGCGATTCGTCTCCAGCTTAACTTATCTCCGGCTTGAACCCTCGACAGTGACTTCTTTCTACTCATTCGTCCCCTTCGTTGCCGCTTGCCATCTAAGCATTTAGCAAACCTAACCCTTGTCCTCGCTTTACCGACTTTCAACATCGGTTTCTTCTTTTCTTTTCAGCCCTACCAAAGACGGCCTGCCTAGCCAGGACCAATCGCACATTTCAACTGGCACTGCAAAACCCCTCGATCCTACAAACGACCCCGACGAACCGACAGCTCGACGATGCGCCGCAAATCATGCTGAAGACGTCTCCAGCTCTGTCCGCTTCCGCCAATGCCTCACCTACTGCTTTTCGATATGCGACCTTGTCTCCTCAGCACTCCTCCAAGCCTTCGCCAGCTCTCCGGCGACGGCCTTCTACCCGCTCCAACACTTCGTCTTCCGCCGACGCCATGAAGTCCTCTCCGATACAACGTCCGAGACAATACGTCGCAAATGATCCAGGCGTACATGGATCCCCTAACGTAGCCCAACGGCCACCGTCCTCACTTTCTCAGAAGGCTTCTGCGCATCCTTCGCAATCGCCTCATCCTGCTGCCTCCTCACAATCCTCCCAAGACCAATCCGTGCAACCAGGCCAACCTCTAAGCGGGGTTTCACCAACTAAACGTCGAAGTTCACCCGCTCCGATTGATCCTGAAGCCGCCGCTGCCGCAAACTCTTCACCGCAGACGACTAAACGTGCAAAACCAGATACGCCGCCACCAAAAATGCTGCCGGATCGCTATGAGCTATGCGCTGTCGAGGACATGGTAGAGTTGGTTGCGCACATGTTGGCAGAGCTGATCGCTACAAATGACGCCATCCGGATATCGAATGGCGGCTTGACACGCTTTCACTCTAGGTAAAAAAGACTCCTTGATCAACGAGTTCTGGCCAACAACTAACAATCATATAGAACACCACCAGGGATATCGGTCCGTGATTATCTGCATCGTTTAGCTCGGCATGCGACGTTGACACCACCGCTTCTCTTGGCGATGGTTTACTACATTGATCGGCTATGCGCCATGTATCAAGAATTTACCATTAATACGTTGACCGTACATCGGTTTCTCATCACAGCGGCCACAGTTGCGGCTAAAGGGTTATCAGACTCTTTCTGGAATAATACCACTTATGCTAGAGTTGGGGGAGTTCGAGTTGCAGAACTCAAATTACTAGAGTTGGAATTTCTTTATCGCGTGGACTGGAAAATCGTTCCAAATCCCGAAGTTCTCGTTGCATATTACAAGGGCCTTGTGGAACGGACGCCCGGGTATGTCTTGGAGTCAGATGATTCAGACGAAGAGGATGAAGAAGATGAGGACGAGGACGAGGACGAGGAAATCGAAGATGGAGAGAACGCTGCTTCGGACAGCTAGAGTTGTGTGAAGGACTGGTTCTCATACGACACAGAGACAAGGACGATTCGTCTCCATCCCCACGTATTGACCAGGGGAACAACAAGCCACCTGTACTTCAGTGGTGAGGATCACATTGCAAATGGGTGCATGGGCATGATGAGAAGATCAAGAGAGGTTATGCATAGCACGACATTTACAGGCGTTATGGATCAAGGCGATTTATTCGATTGCATTACAATGGTTCTAGGGAAGGAAAGGCAATGGATGGATGGTTTCTGTAAATACTTTAAGCGGCGAAAGCCATGCTCTATTCAAATATTGTAAAAGTTTACTGGACTGTACGAGGCGACACAAATCATGTTGATGCAATTGAAAGAATTTACTTGAGACATATATTGTGTCCCATTATTGCAACGACTTCGATGAGATTGAGTTGCGGTTTGCTGACATTCTGATTAGCCGACAATCAACCGCAGGGAGTGAAGCTACCCAGGTGTCGTTTCCAAGCTCTAACAGCTATGGAGACTGGCCACTACCCATCACCTTCATCCTCCCGAACATCAAGGCGGATCCTGAATTGCCGCTCACAATGAGAATCGTAACCTTCCTATCGACTATCTACGCCGCGGCGCTGGTCATGGCCGAGCAGCGTACCGCCCAAATCTACGTTCAGCCTATCCAATCCTCACCATCACTTCCTCAACCCCTAGCCGAGATCGCCTACGACGCTGCCTCGCTCATCTCCACCGAGGTTGTCTCTTACGAGGCCCCTGAGCTGCCTGAGACAGCTTCGCTTGTCCGCGTCGGCATCTACGATCCCAAATCTGAGAAATGGATTGCTGGAACCACCGCCGCTTCAACCGAGAACTTCGACCGCGGTTACGCCCCTACGATATTGCTCTCCGTGGATCAGAGCGGTGATGTGCGCAGCGTGGCGCTGAAGGGTGTTAGAGTCGATGCTGGGCAGACGAGGGACTTTGGGCCCAAAGCGGTTGTGATCGCGGATAAGAAGGGTAGCCAGCCTGAGCTTAACAAGCCTGTTGTGCTGTCGCCTAACGGCAGAAAGGCTGAAGAGGAGGAGCCCAAGTCGTTCTTGCAAAAGTAAGTCATCTTCAGAGAGTGTGAAATCGCAACGGGGTTAGATGCTAACATTCGATCAGGTACTGGTGGCTTATTGCCATTGTGGTGGTTATGTCTCTGGCTGGAGGCGAGAAATAGAGATACATATATAATAAAAGACTCATTGCCATCACTACATGTTCTTATCCCATACTTGTCACAGAAACTCTGGATATTGAGTCTCACTGACGATGTAGTATGAGTTCATCTGCCAGCCTGTTGTGCACGTAGAACATTGGACCCAAGGCCGAGACTTGCAACGATGTGGAAAATAGAGTAATGAACTCATGCTTCCACGCCACATTCTATGAGCTTTGCGAGCCAGACATTCGTCACTGTTATAGTGACAGTGGCAGGAAGCCTAGTCTGAGCTACTTGGTAACTAAACAGTGAGCTTCAGGCAAAAATGCAATTTTGCAGCTTACCATCACAACACAAGAAAAGTATATGAACTATTCCCCAGACCATCGAAGCTTGCCCCAGAGGTTAATTCGTATCTTCTGCTCGCGTCCCTTTTGTAGAAGATCAATATGTGGGCATTCAGTCAACTTCCACTCTCATCTCAGTATGCACTTCTTGAACTTGGTGAACCCTGGATGATGATGAAAAATTGATGACCCTTCGGATTCTTCAATGAATCTTCATCAATCCTTCTCCATATACGACAATGCCATTCAATAACCAATTCGTTATTCCGCCAACAAATGATAATCCTAATTCCCATTGTTTTCTGGAGGTAGGGGTGAGAGCTGAACTGCTCAGACTATTCCACATTTGGACTAGCATCATCTGGTTGCTAGGCTGGTGCCTTTGGTTGGATAGCAGCACGGTACCTGGCTGCTTGCTTTAAAACTGCTTGTCGCAACGGACAGACCCAATCCACCCAGAGCTCCTACGCCGCATTTCAACCCTCCAACCCATCTTCTTCAACTTCGATTCACACCGCTACCAAAAAATCACAACACGTCCAATTCATCTACACTTTCAATAACTCTCTCTACCGCAAAAATGTCTGACAACAGCGCCACCATCCCCCAGGACCCTACCCAGGTCCAGAACGAGACCCTGGCTGAGAACAAGGGAAAGGGCAAGGCTCCTGCTGAGCAGCACACCGAGGACACTGCCATGGATGAGGACGATGATGATGACGACAGCGACGAAGAGGAAGAGGTATGTTCTATTAATCTTCTGTTGTTTACTTTTTGAATCAATGCTAACATGGCTTCAACAGGTCGCCGAAGCTGGTAATTGCGCCCATCTGCATCACTAAGGACCGTGAATTAAGCTAACCAACGCGTGTAGATGAGGATGGCATGGAAGAGATCGATCTCAACAACATTGTCGAGGGCCGCCGAACCCGAGGTGCCCAGATCGACTTCGCCAAGGCCGCTGAGCAACACCCTGCCGAGGACGAGGATGAGGAAGACGACGAGGACTTCCAGCCCGCTGAGGACAAGGACACCAAGATGTCCGATTAGATGCACGTCACGACTTTTCCTCTGACGAACGAATCTTTACAGGGCGGACATGGGCACGATGTTATGATTTTGGGACTGAGCAATAAACAAAAGGGATATGGCGTGGTTGATTATACCTGTTTACCCATGAACCCCCAGACACATACTTGGGGGTCTAGGCGGCATGGAGTCGTGGATAGCATCGGCCGCCTTTAGCATTTACCTGCATTGCATATATACTGTACACTTGCAGTCGCATGCAATTAGAGCAATAAGAAATGGCATTAATACAGTCAAAAACTCGGTGTCAAAGTGAGGAGTTTGCGATGTTTCTCACTAGCTTTAATATAGTGGGTGTCGTAGCTACGCTTAAGCTCCCAAGTGTTATGCGTGCAGCATGCTCACCTCATATGTTTGGCTGTAACTCACACATGCCAATCACTCAAAGCAATAACATAAGCTTTGTAGCATAAGCGAACACTCAATACTTTAGTAGATTTAAACCATGTCAGATCAATAAATACTCTGTCTTCAAATCCAGACTCTCCTTGGAAGAAAACAGACCATGACACGGGATTGGACAGCCCCTCGGTACGTATCTTCCGTACTCCCCCAATGAACCAGAGTCAGACCGCTGTCATCGGATCGGCCGAGAGAACACCTAAGAAAAACAACCAGGGTATCGTAGGGGGCAGAACCCAAGATTCGCGAACCCCTCGATAATTTTTTGAAACTTTATCCTCTAAACTCACAATCCGCCTCTTGGCTTTGCTTCGCCAGCTGTCTGGTATCGACTGAATAGCCATGGCGCAACGGTACGACATCCTCAAGCACATGTGGCAAACCCGCATGACTACAACCTCATGATGGTTGGATTCAAAGAACAATTAACTGACTGCGTATCGCTAGATTCGGCGCTTCGTCGCTTCACCAGCGTGATTCGCGTAGTGCTCTCTTCGAGGGATACACTGGCGACGCATCCTCACGACGACCCGTCAGCGCAAGCCCAAGTCGAGGATATGGCTACGGCGGATACGGCGCCCCCTCGCCCTCTCCCCTAGGACAGAGTGGCTATGATGCCTCGAGGCCAGCTTCCTTTCGTTCCGCGACGCCGAACAAGAGGGGACAGTACAGCGATGCGGTGCTTAACGAGCTGGAGAGCCAGAACGATGCGCAGGTCGAGGGTATTCTGGGCAAGGTCAAGGTGCTCAAGGATGTGGGTTTCCCCTATATTCAAGCTGTATCATGGCTGGAAGACTGACAGATTGTGTTTAGATGACTGTCGCTATCGGAGACGAGATCCGCGAGTCCTCGGCGCTGGCGGAGAAGATGAACGATACTTTCGACTCGACACGCCTGCGTCTCAGAGGCACTATGAACCGCATGCTTGTTATGGCTCAGCGCACTGGAGTGGGATGGAAGGTCTGGCTGATCTTCTTTGCCGCCGTCATCATGCTCTTTATCTACGTATGGCTATTTTGATCACGCACGACCTAGTCACGATTCTCGATACTCGATGGCTTTGACGAACTACCGTTTGACTGCGAAAAAGAAAGTAGGAAAAAAGCTGTATAATTTGCATTCCGAAATGGCGTTTGGCTGGGCGTTTTGACATTTACAAGTACTGCATGATAATCCGGGATCTTGGGCAGGTACAGGAGAAGCATCACATCACGCAACGACCAAAGTTGCTCCTTTACAAACGTTGTAATCACTTCTGGGCAAGCCTGTGGCAAGCACACTGCGACAAAGCAGAGAGCGCTCAAATTCTTCAACCATGTTTTTGATAATGAACAATGAATGGGTATATAACAATGCTGTCTGAACTATTCCTATCTATCTGATTGTGTCGTGTCGCATTAGTCGTAATTGTATTATTGACGGGCACGGCGCCCGGCAGGACTGCTATGCATGAAGCTGCTGCCGTCTTGTGAGAGCAGATTGCTCAGATCCATGCTGGCGCGAGGGTGTGACATGGTTGAACGGCCGCCGTGGAATGTAGGTGAAAGTGGCGGTGGGAGAGTAGTAGAGCGAGGTTGGAAGCTGGTGTCGAAATCGTCTGCCTCTTCCTCATCCTCGCTGCTGGATTGCTGTTCGCTGCTTGAGATTTCGGCTTCAGAGTCAGTGTGCTCGTAACCCTGACTCTCTGCCTCGGGAATCTCTTCGTCAAGATCCGCATCCATATCCATGCCGAGGTCGTCGTCCTGAGCAAAGTCATCTTCGTCAAGAAGTTGGCCATTGGTCTCTTCCTCTTCGTACTCTTCCGTGTCACCGTACATGTCGTTCGCATCCGGTTCACCACGGACAAGTGCTTCGCGGAAAGCGTCGTCGCCCATTCTCATGCGTGCAGCCATAATATCGTTCTGACGCTCAGCTCTTACGGCTTCATCGTCGTCCGTCTCCTCGCCGTCTTCCTCTTCCTCTTCTTCATCATCATCCTCTTCTTCCTCTTCATCTTCGTCCTCTTCATCTTCGTCCTCGTCATCATCGCCAAAGCCATAACCCTCATCAGCATCCGGAATCTCGTCGTCTAGGTCTTGGGCTCCGTCAAGCTGTACATCATCCATCGTTCCATCACCAGGCGCACCCTCAGCTTCTGCCTCAGCTAGCTCCTGTGCCAACTGTTCTCGACGCATTGCTTCTTGATGCTCTTCCTGCTCGCGCTTCTCTTCGCGCATCTGATGTAGTGTCTTGGGGACACCTGGGGGCTTCAGCCAGCCGCTTCCGTAATTCTGAACATTTAATCTTCTCCGGTTCATATACTGCTCGTCTGCAGCAAGTCGGGCGAGAGCCGATCGCTCGATAATTTTGGTGCGTTGCCGCGCTTGATTTGCGCCATGTTGTTGATTATGTGATCCTTCATTAAAGTCGTCGAGAGGCCCTGGTGGGATATAGGGACTGCGAGAAGATCTGTACCATAGAGAATGCGACTAACAATTATTAGCATGTGGGATTGAATTCGATTGAGACGGTTCTTACATCTCGCGGTGTAAAGTCCGGCAGTGTGGTGAACATGAAAGGTGATTGCAGGACGCGCTCGCGTCAAGCTTTGGCTGTAGCTGTTGCTATTCGTGAAGTTGTATTTGCATTGGATTTCCAGGCCAACCTAAAGTTAGGTACCTAACCTATCAATAATGGCGGGGCAGCTCACGCCATAGACGCGACGACGCGCTTAGTAGCCGCCATGGGTGGAAACCCGCTGTCAGAACAATGCAACGTCAAAAGAGCTTCAATGACATTCAATTGAACGGGAATCCGGCAGTTATTTGGATGGATTGATGAGATACCAGTTACTGCAAGGAGGGTGGTCAGAGATGTGAACTGGTCAGACTGTCGTGTCTACAACATAATATTCCCAGCGGCTATGTCGGCTTGGGATGAGTGGTTTACAGCAGACATTCTTTGGTTCTAGACTCATGTAACTAAATGTCTTTGGGAAATGAAACCCCCAAAGAACAACTGCAACACTATCGATCTAGAATTAGGTATACTGCAACTCACCGCCTGCTGAAGCCAAGCCAAACTTGCTGTATGTACGACGTCCATTCAGTCTTTTATCATCCGATCGCCAAAGAACTTGCAGGACGGTTTGATGGGTTATTCATTTTGTGAGGTAACTGAATCACCGATGTTTGGTGTGCCTGGCTTTACATGGATGGCATCTCGACAAACTCCTGCAGCGTTGCTTGCGTTTTTTTGCGCTAGAACCCTTGTCCTGCTTCATGCAAAGAATGATGCCTGGTTAACAAGCTAACTAATTCATACCTTGTTAGGTACGGGCAGCAGAGGAGCTGCAGCAGAGCACTTTGGAGCTGGATGGATGTCGGAAGAAGTCGGAATGACTATGTGAGGCAAACATAGAGTAAGAAAGCAACTCCGGGATTTGGCCGCAAAGACCGTCGGTGTCTCTCCGTTGACTAGGAATTGAGGTCTTTTTCTTGCTATTGTTCCTTTGGGGGGCGGTAGCTCGGCGATCGGGAACTTGAAGTCTGGGCATTTGGCCTCTGGTTCATACTTCATAGGCTGAATGAGGCTCGGATTGACGGCTCCGCAAGCCCGTAAGATCCAATGCACTCACTGCAAAGAGCAGCTCGTACAGTAGAGCCCCAGGCAGGCAGGCTACAGCAGCTCGCTCTCGCCGAACTCGCTATGGTCCACATAGAAGCTCCGCACAGAAGAACTCGACCAACTGCGCTGCTTGCTTTGATACTTATAATCTCTCGACTCTTGATTTGAGCTGTTGTCGGTATCCATTCGACCGCTGGTCTAGTAGTACGTGACTATTATTATAGTATTAACGCCGAGAGATAAGCAATGTGGCTCCCACGCTAGGAAATACGGCGTACAGCAACAGATCTGGCCGTGTTGCTTGGAAATGCGACCGAGTCGAAGTCTTTCGCCTGTGGTCCAGCCAAAGACTGGAGTTTTCAATGGCTGAGCTGTTGTGCAGATATAATCAACGGATGATAATTGCCGTTGCTTACCATGCATCAGGAACATATACAACCTTCTCCAAGACTGTGCCAGATGGCTAATTGTGAGGTGTCGCCTGTCTTTCCCCAGACATGTGCTTCTTCACCACTAACGGAGGCTGTCTCTCTACCATTGGCTGCTTGTCCTATACCGGTTCGGGTTGCCAAACGAAGTGACGTCTTTAATGCAAGCCCAACTGCAACATTAACAACTGAGAGCAGGCCAGGGTCCCCGCAGGGACTCCCGAAGCATGGTGAGACAGAAGGCAGAGGCAGAGAGAGTTACATCTGCGCGATGGCGTCGACTAAAAGACGGCGCTACCAGTTCCTAGACGATCTTGTTCTGTCTTGGCACGCACTAATGGATGCCGTGTGGTGTGTGTGCACGGCACGACACGACCTCTGCTTGTGCTTGTTCCGTTTTAGTGCTCAGCCAGAGATAGGGAAACGGTGGTTGGTTCAAGATAAGGAAGATGCATGAGTCGAGGGAACATGATTGGTTACTTCTTTTAATTTTATGTTGTCCATCTTTTGACTATGAAGTGTTAGATAATAGGGTGACGGCGATGAATATCACACGTCTGTCTAAACTGCATCTATGATTCAAGGCTCTGAAATGTCGCTCTGGTAATTGAACCGAAGCCTGGCTGGAGTCTGGAGATGGGGTTTAGGACCTCGGCTGCCTGGTCCTGGCTCTGAGATGCGCTCGGCGACTCTCGAGAAAACACCCCGAGATCCTCCACTACATATGCAGTATAGTCTTCTCACGCCAGCGTTAAAAGAGGGATATTTGGGTATTACATCTGGCAATACTTGCCTTTGCTGAGGCAAATAAAACAGACAGGGAAGAAAAGTGTCTCATGCTTGTGTCGACGTGGCATACATAGCAAAGACAATCCTGAAGATCAAAGGCCGGGCTACAGTACCTAAACACCAGGCCAGGATAGTTGGTATAGGCCCGTTATAAAAGTCATGGTTCTAGTTTGCCTGTCACACCAGATGACAACACATAAGCATAATGTCGTAGCAATCTCGCCTTTGCATTTGCATACACAGAACTGTACGTAGGGACGCGGAGGGCATCTCAAAGTCATCCGGGCTGTGCCTCAAGCGGAATCACATCTCAAATCTCGTACATCACAACGGAACAGATTGGATGCAACATCCAGCTCCTCGGAGGTCAGAGTACAGTACAGTGGTCTAGCCTGTAATGAAGGATGGGGGTTCCATTTAGACGAATCAGACCCGCATTAAGCTCCCCCGTACTCTGTACGTCAAGGGCCCTTCCTTCATCGCCTTGCCTTACTGTTTCCTCGAGAGAGGCAAGAGAACAACGTGGGCGCGACATCGGCTTTGAAAAGAACAGGCCATGATTGGCGTCGCAAGTTGAGAAGTCGAAATAATCCCTGCAGAGAGGAAGGTTTAACGTTCCAGATGGCGTCGCACGGATTGGCAGCGTCTTCCCATCTTCCAGCCATTCGGCGCCATTGAATCTTTAACCAGACCCTGGGCCCCCATTAACTGTCCCATCCCTGTCTCTACGGGAGTCAAAGTGCGGTCGTAAGTGGTTGGCTCGTGGTTAGCGGCAAAGCAATCCATCCCTCGACCACAATTTCTCTTACACGAAACCATGTTGCAAGCCTATTCACAGATTGACAGCTTGGCGATAGATATCAATTGCCAGCCTGGAATTGATTGGACGGCTCTCGAGGCTCAGGTCTCACTGTCTTTACTCTCTCCACGTCGGTTAAAACAAATTAGGCTTGAGATGAATGCGGAGAGCGGAGCAGAGCATAGTGAGAGAGCGGAGAGGGGAGGAATCGACTCCAGGGGGAAATAAGAGCGGCAAGGTCGGAGAGGGAACAGCAAATGAGGCCATTCGTGGATGTTATGTAGGTATGCATTATGTGGTAATGCCTATTTCAGTCAATTGGCTAGCTGTAGACAGGGTCATCAAATACATTGGCCGCTTTCTATATTAATGAGGGTTGCAAATGAAACCCACGTGTCGTCAAGTCAGATCAGTTCAATATCGAGTGGGTTGATTGACATTCACCCATCGTGGGGAGCCAGCCTAACGTTAGTATTGTGAGGGGATACATGGGGATTTATGGAGGACCCTACTAAATACAACACCAGGAATTTATTTTGAAATAGATACATCGCCACTATTCGATCGAAAGATCACGTTGCCTTCTTCATTCAAATACGTAGCCACTGGTAGATCTCAACCCTCCAAGAACGTAGATCTAAGATACATGGAGGAAATGGCTGCAACAACGCATTTGACTCGTCTACTTCCGCTTACTAGCAAAAAGTGATAATCAAAGATGCGCGTTTTCGCCTCCAAGGAGGAATATGCCAATGAAGGAGGATGCCCTGGGAGGTGCCGATCTACGGAGGAGGGTGAACGGAATAGTCCTACCCTTGAGAGATGAGATGGATCGGGGCGGAGCGGCGGACGGTGAGGCTTCAGTTTTTGATTTCAGAGGAAATTCCGAAGGGTGAGATTTAGAAGGTTGTGGGATGATCTTAAGGATGCTGGCATGGATGAGTGCGCTTTGATGCAGGGCTGAGGATATCTGAACGAATTGTAGAGTTTATTAAGACATATTTAATATGGTAAATCCGTTAAACAACGTGATTTATACCTGGAGAGCCTATTGCCAGGTTTCCCCAAGCCTCATTCAGATGCTTGTAAAGAGTCCTGACCGGTGCAGGGTGAGACGCCGAGAGCGAAGACATGAGTTCTTAAGTATTATTGAACTTCCTCTTTCTAACCCTATAAACGTGATCTTCCCCAGAGAGTGGCATGTCAATAGAATGATGGTAAATGCCTGCATCCTCATTTGCTTGCGGTTGCTTCCTGACATGTGCGCTCGTCTTCTTTCCTTTCCGCTCCTCCAATTAATGAATCCCTTAGCTAGACTTTTGGCTGCATGGAGAAGGGAAACGGTACCTAGTGAATGGGGCCACGGTAGGGTCCATACCCACGACCTACATGTGCTGCGTGCAACCCACTTCGGGTTCGGAGCCAGCACGCCGAAGACGTAGGTGTAAATTGTAAGAGCAGATACAATGAGAATAATTGGATGTCTTTTCATCGTCTACGTTAGCATCATAAAAGAATTGTCATGGAGGAAACAAGGTTCAGATGAACGAGGAGGCTGAGAGTCAGTAGCTAGATTGAACTAAATAGACGGTTTGGGATTGTATGTAGATATAGTCTACCTACATCACTATCATATCTTCATGTGAAATGCCATCTTTTTAACACTCTATGAATGGGTAAGAGTCTATCCGTTGTACCAAACATCGAATAAAAGCAACATAGGGTCATCAACATCATCTTTGAACCCCCCACTCTCTACCAGCTTCAGTACATAGACAAGGTATGGAACATGGACTGCTATGCATAACCCCCATATTCATATTTCGCTTCTCTTTCGTTGCTCTACTTTGCTTCTCTGCTCTACAATCTACAGTAACAAACCGCAAAGCCCTACCTACTCCAGATATACGCCCCTCCCACTACT